>MU614866.1:0-31446 GCA_025201725.1 Chytriomyces sp. MP71 | reverse complement strand
GGTCGTGGAGGCAGAGGAGATTGCCCCCGCCAATCTGGTGGAGGAGGTCACTGTCACCACAGTTGAAGAATTTTCAGAACTCCTGAGCAGTTTAGTCTCTCTAGAGGAAACGGAGGCGTTTTATTTCAGGACAGAGACAGAAAGCTCAAGCGTAGATGTCTACGAGGAAGTTGTCATCATGGATGAGGCAGCCGTCATTGACGAGGTTTCCAAGCCAGCTACAGTCTCTGTCGCCGCCACTGTTAAATCTCCGATAGATCTTCTAAGCCCTGCATCTGACGTGTTCGTTTCCCCTGTTAGCGAATTCGGTTCCTCACCCGTCGAGACATCTCAATTCAAAATCAGTGAAGGAGTTGAAGGCAATGATAGTGCAGAGGAAACGACTGTGGAAACGAAATCGATACCTCAGGACTTGAAAGCCTTCGATGCGATCTTTGAGGCCGAAGGCGACGACGACGACTATGAGGGCGATTTGAAGCTCAACCCAACACTGTCGGTTTCGTCAAACGAGGAAATGATCACTGAGACTGCGTCGGTGCAAACCAAGAACGATCAGATTGCGGTAACTTTGCAGGCGCTCAGGACGCGGTTGACCTATCGAACTTTTGTTGGCCCTGCCGAAAAGGAGAAACTTGCAAATCATGTTCTGGTAGGGCTAGTCTGACTGTCTCGAGTGGACTTCCCTTGATTAACTCAGCCTTATTCGACAGGACTTGGCCCGACCCATCTTTTTCCCCCTACAATCCGCCAACAGCGTCGAAACGGTTGTCTCCGACACTGAGACTCTACCGCCTTTCGAAAAGTCACTCGCACTCACACGCGACGAGTTTGAAGGTGTGACGATCTGTTGCCGCCTTCCGCGGCACCTCACCTACGCGCTTCATGCCAAGATACTGAGCCTCGAGGAGCGCGAAGATGGGCGCGTGTCGTGGCGCGAATTTGAAGCGTTTGTGGAGGGCCTATATCGGCGATTCAACCCGGACTTGGAGGCGCTCGCGTTTGAGATTCTCAAGCGAGGGCGTGGGGAGAAGGTGCTTATTCCGGAGGATTTTCGCCTCTTTGTGGAAGGTGTGTTTCTCTCAGCCCAGGGTTGTTGGTCCGCTCACATTTTTGTTCACTGACAGATGTGCTCGAGAACAACTCTGCTTTTGCGTTTTTGGCGTCCTCTCCCGATTTCCAAGTGCGATTCACGGAAACTGTGATTGTGCGGCTGTTTTACTCGAACCACTTTCACGGACGCAACCGCATGACTCTGCGGGATTTCCGGACAGCAGGCATTTATAAGGTCATTGCGGAGATTGATGGAGCCACCAACTCACTCGGTTTGAATGTGAGTCTTAGCATATCCAAAAACATGAGGAAACAAAAATGCTCACTGTCCTCGCCTCTCGCTGCTTTCCACAGATTCCCGCCCCCTTCTCGTACAAGGACTTTTACGTCATCTACTGCGCATTCTGGGAGCTCGACAAGGACCACGACATGTACCTCACCCTGCACGACCTCGAGCGATATAGCGATCGCGGACTTTCGCATGCGGCGCTAGCGCGCGTAATTGAGTGCTATGGCCGTGTGCCGCTTGCCCCTGAGGGGGCAGGGGACGAGGTTACGACTGTGTCGATGCTAGCGCAGAACAAGATCAAGTGCTTTGGTTTCAAGGAGTTTGTTGGTGAGTTATTTATGAGTTTGGGTTTGAGTCTCAATTTTTCTCGATGTTTATGTATATATCTCCTCCTGCCAGCATTCATCATGGCGGTGGAGGACAAGACGAGCGTCTCCGGTCTGTATTATTGGTTCCGTGTTCTAGACATAGACGAGGACGGGCTCGTGTCGCTTTTGGAAATCGAGACTTTCTGGGAGCACCAGTATACCAAGGTGCCAGAGCAATACACTGTGTATGACTTTTTTTCATTGATGTGAGTGTACTTTCTTGTGGATTTGGACTTCAATTTGTCGTTCTTACTCCCTCTTTGTTTTCAGCATTGACCTCATCAAGCCGGAATCCAATAGCATCACGCTGCTCGACTTGAAACGTAATGCAAAAGCGGCCGGTCTCTTTTTGGATTTCCTACTCGACAGCCGGCGGCATGTCGAGAACATCCGGCGCGCCTCAGACGTGTCTTTTCGCATCAACGACGAGGTATGGGTTTTGGAGGAGGACGACGAGGATGCTGTGGCGGCTTCGTCGGCCAAGAGTGAGGGAGATGCTGGACCTATCGCGCCGAGGCGGGTACGCCTTGAGGGATGGCAAAAGTTTTCAGAGAGGAGGTATAGAATGCTGTCTGGAACCTCCACAGAGGAGGAGGATGGCGATGATATTTGATTTCGTTTCCTTTTTGTTTTTGAATGTTTGCATCTTTTTTCTTTTTCCTGTAATTATGGGTGATTGCGTTCCCATAAATGTGCCTCATTCTTTGCTTTTACCTTGGAGTTGAACATTATTAAGTCGCTCGTCTCTGAGAGTGGCAATTGACCTAAATCCGTTATTGATTTTGCCATTATTCCATGAAGTCAACAAAGGGGCAAGTTTCATCTTAATTTCCATTGTTGAAAACATCCAGGCAGTCAGAGCACGAGCAGCCATTCCCTGCAATGACCGACAATACAAATACATATCAGTCTATGTTCCAGTCAATTCAAGACGCGCAGAGCTTGCTTTGCCTCGATGCTGGTATCGTGTATCAAGGAGCGCAGTTCCAGCTGTCTACTTGCAATTCGATAGCCCCCACCCAGTCCCTCTACATGGCCTGGTCCAACGTTGACCCGAATCAGCCTACTTTCCAGTGGTACATCAACGCGTCGACCCCGCTCTGCGCGACGCTTGTTCCAGGCAGCCTCTTGACCCTTCAACCATGTGTCGGGGACCCAACACAAACCTTCCTCGTTAACGACATGACCCTGGATGGAGGTTATGTGCTCAAGGCACAGACAGGGGACTGTTTGGGAACAGTTTCAAAAAATGTTTTCACATACGCAGGAGCAACGGATTGTGACAATTACCCAGAAATGATGTTGGGCGGGAACGTTCCAACGCCTTATGTGCGAGTTCCTGCTAATATACAACAAATCAAAATCAATGGGCTCTGTCTGGATGGAGCTTCGGTGAGCCCCTGACTTGGGAAGAATGTATTTACTGAAGCGGTGGGCGACCAGATTTTATCCATCAGCATTGTAGCTTGCACCAACAGCGCTTCACAGCTTTGGTTCCATTCTTTTGGCCAAATTAGGAACGTGGCCTTAGGTTTGTGCCTTGATTCTCCAGGTGCGAGTGCGGCAACTGCCACACAACTCTCATCCCCAAAGGTAAGTTTGAAATGAGAGCACATCCGAGTGTTTACTTTGAGCAGTTGAGCACCTGCAGAGCAGCGAGCTCGCAGTCCTGGCTCATAAATGTTGATGGAACGATCCGTAATGCGGCCAACTTCAACTGCTTGCACTTTCTTGCCGCCCCACTATACAAACTCTATCTCGGGTATGTATTGTTTCGGTAGATATTTCAAGGGGTTTCATCATCGTTCGATATATTAGAAACAACTATTGCGGTTCGTCAGACAGCTATAAAAACTTTCCCAAAGTCTTCAATCATTCACTCGTCCTTCAACCTCCCGTGGGTCCTTGCATGCGTGAAGTGGTTCGCAAAGACTATCGAGACCTTACCCCCAACGAACAATCCGCATATTTGAGGGGCCTGAACATCCTGAAAGCGATGCCATCGTTCAATAACTTTGGAAACCGATACAATGACTTTGTCGGCGCCCACGCCTCGGCAGGGAGCTGGTATCACTCCACGCCCATGTTTCTCCCCTGGCACCGCGCCTTCCTACGTTTCTTTGAACTCGAGCTTCAATTAGCCCTAGGTAACTCGAGCTTTGGGCTCCCCTATTGGGCGTGGGGAGCTGACACGGACGAGTGGTGGGACCCAGCGGTGGGTATCCTCAACAGCACCGCATTTGGAACGGTGTCCAACACAACCGACCCAAACTTGTGCATTACTGACGGAATTGTGGCAAACTGGACCTCGAGTCAGGGCTCATGCATTCGTCGTTACTATGACACTACTGGATTCAATGAGAACGCCATTTTCGATGAGGCTACCATGCTGGGACTTATTCAAGTGGACCCATACACTCAAAAGCCGTACACAAGTTTCAACGATTGGTCCGTTTACGTCGGAATTCCACATGGCATCTTTCACATGGCTATCAGTGGTTCTTCTCCAAAAGGCGACTACGGAAACATAGGCATGATTTCCAACTCACCTGGTGAGTACATTTTCATGCCTCTCTAAGGACAATGCTGAATGCAATCGACATCATCAGATGACCCCGTTTTCTTCCTTCATCACGGAAACCTTGATCGCTACTGGAAATACTGGCAACGATACAACCCTAAAATTTCTCTATCCTATGATGGCAAGCAATACTATCCTCCCGGTATTAAAACGCAGACCCCCGTATCCGTCAGCGACACTTTAATTACTTTCAACTTCCCCGTAAAACGGGCCCTCGAGTACGATTCTGGCATGATGTGCTTTACGGAGCAGCCATACTCTCTGTCGTTGGACAGTATCCAGGTCGCTTACGGAGCACTAAGCAAACGTAGCCGTCGCAGCTTGAAGGAAACGAAGGCCCAGAAGCAGCAGGCAAGCAAAGCAGCGGCGCAAGTTTCAGCAAAAATGCAGGCAAGCAAGGCTGCGGCGCAAGCGTTAACAAAAAAGCAGACAAGCAAGGAAGCAGCCCAAATTTCAATGAAAAAGCAGGCAAGCACAAAACAAACTACCGTTTCAAACGCTAGCAAGATAAGCGCCAATCAGAATAACAAGAACAGTAACAGTCAAAAAAACAGCAATAGTAATACCAACAAAAATACAAGTAGCAGTAACAAAAACACGAGTAGCAGCGGAAAGAATACAAGCAACGGAAACTCTTCCACTTCCTCCTCCACCTCCAAGGGAAAACCCCACATTCCTGGATCTAGTTCGAGTTCCAAGGCTAAGAACCGGAAGTGCAAGCCGCCCAAAACTTTAATCCAGCTGGTGGAACGTGCGAGCGCAAACATGCTCATGGACCACAAGGTGGCCAAAGTGCGTGAGGCAACCATCGGCGGGTTTCGCCAAGACTTGAACGGGAAGGTGGACAAGCATTTAAAAACGCTGCATGACACAACTATCGACGCTGCTACCATGGGACAGCAAGCGGACGCCCTTGCTGCAGCGATTTTGGATTATCATGGGTCTTCATAATTTATCACTTTGCTACTTTTGTATGCAAAGATGGTATTGGGTCTTCAAAAAGCTTCTTGTTGCAGTGCACGGTACCCTTGAAATAAAGATAAGGTAAACTGAGAATTAAAAGAAAAATAATGAGCAAACTTGAAGTCTCGACCTTCATCAACCTCCAAAATGCGCTATACAAAAGGAACCTGGTAAACCATCATTTTAAATACGTGCTGCTGAGATTGCATGTTGATTTTTTTTCACATCGGTTTGGGCGGGGATGTTTCTCTTTCTTTAGACGACTTGGTGTCCGCCACGCCATTTGCCACGCAAAATAGGAGAGATGCAGCGTCCAAGATGTCCTGCTCAGCGACAGAAATGCCCGAGTCTTGCGTTTCCAGTGCGGACGCCTGCTGCAGGTCACAGCTGCCTTCTCTCTGAACCTTGCTGCGCCTGTTCTGGAACCTGCATATTTCTCATCAGTACAAGAAATGAATTTTTATTTGAGACAGTTACCAGAGTGTGACAAAGTTCAAGGGCAGTGCCAGCTGGTTTGCAATGATAGCACGTTCGTCCTTATCGGGCTTTGGGTTCACGGCAAATTTTGAAATCAAGAATTCTGTCTGATCCTTGCGTGGTTTGATGCGCGGGCGCTTGGATTCGGTTACATTTTGTGGCGGTGGGGAATTGATGAATGAGCTGAGCGCAGGTGGAGATTCGACTTTGATCGAAACGGAGATTTCGCTCGGGCCCGAAGACAATCTCCCTTCTGGTTGGAGCAGATCCATTGGAAAGGGTGTTTCCGAAATGGATATGAGGCTGGTGGGTGTGCTTCTCACAGTATCGGCGTCAACACTCATATCTGAATCGCATTCATCATCAGGTTCATGTTGAGAGAGAGAGTCTTGCGAAGCTGTTGAGGAGTTTGGTACGGGTATCTTGGCCGTGTTGGAACTCTTTCTCACGTCACGTCTGAGTTGAGCGCGTTTGCCTTGAAACCTGACCAGCTTCTCAGCAAGATCCAATGGACAAGAATAAACACGATAGCTCACCACAACTGGATGGTTTGATAAGAAATACCCAAGCGGTCTGAGAATGCTTTCTTTTCTGACCGAGTAGGCTTAGGCGAGCGCTTAAAGGCTTCTTCCAACGATATGAGACAGGTAGGCGGTATAGAAGGACGAGAATTCAGTTTCCTGTTGGGGGTTGCTGAAGGGGCAGGCTGCTGCTGAAGTGGGGAACTAGCACCAAGCGTTGGGTATGGCTGGGCAGCCAGCCTCTGTGCCGTAGCATTACTGCAGCTACTATTATTATAATTATTATTATTGTATACTGGAGAACCGGGGACGCGATGGTTGTTGAAATGGAAACTGGGCGCGAGCTTGCGTGGCAAATCGGCGCTGCGCAGTGCGAGCAGCTGGGGAAGGGACAGACGAACCACGGCGACGGGCGCCGATTTCTGGCGTACAAACTGCACCGAAGATGCAAGGACCGGCGCAGTTGGGAGCGCGGACGGAGGCTGCGGTGGCGGCTGCGAGTGGGAAAGGGTTTGACACCCAGCTGCCGGGGACGCGCTGGGAACAACGTTAAAATCTCAGTAGGGCTGAAAACTAATACCTTTTTACTCACGTGCCGTTGCGTGTTTCGTCCATGGCTGGTGCGATCATTTGCCTTGGGTTGTCAGGCAGTGGGGAGGGGCCTGGGCCGATTCCGATTTGGCCAAAAAAATTGCTCAAATTCAATTTGCATTGCGCAACTTTCCCCGTTCCTTTCATAAGTCAGGCAACAGGCGCTAAAATGAGCATGTATGTTTGTACACAGCCTCTGGGTGGTAGACGGACAACCACACAGCAGATGTCGGCCAGTTGACAACAACCTGTAAGTGAGTATTGAGTTTAAATGACAGAATTACTTTTTATGTTATTTCTTGTAGTCATAAGAGATATTGGCAGGAGGATTCAATTGCCTGCAACCAACGAAGAAGGGAGGATTGTCAGTGTCCGCGGAAAATCGACCAAACAAAGACCATGGACGAAAGCGAGACTGCCGCCACCGAGACAGTCGCTGAAACTGCGCCTATTGATGCCCCCGCCGCGGTAGAATCGGCTGAGTCTGAGTCTCCTCCAGCAATCATTGCAGCCCCAGAAGACACGCCAGAACAGGCAACAGCTGCACCCGCGGACGTTGATGCAGTAGATGCAGCCCCTGCGACACCACAGCCACCACCCGAAGCCACTCTTATCGAATCTACAACACCTTATTTGAAACGTAAAGACAAGTACGTAAAGCCTGAAACGGAGATTCCAGAGGATGTTGAATTTCAATTGGCGCGGGCTTTCCTTCTGCAAAACTCCGAGAAATCTGAAATGAACTTGTACGATCATTTAACCTTGACCATGATGAGAGTATTGGAGACCAGGCCAAAAAATGCCATCGGTAAGTCTTCATCGGCATTCTTCTTGCTTTCCCCTTGTTCACAAAGAAGCTCTTTATCCTCTGTTTAGACATGTTTGAATCCATTTCTTCTGAGATTAAGCGCTCAAAGTTCCGAGCGATCGATCCAGTCTCATCCATCTTTCGCGTAAGTTTTGCGTTAATTTCGGAGTATACTTAAGCGTAGCCATTACAACAGCCGGTCTATGACAACGCGCCAGGAGTTGATATTGCTAAAGCTCAAGTAAAATTGTTTGAGGTTGTTGCGACTTTCGACAAGTTAATGTGTTAATAGCTTGCCCACAGCAACCTCCTCAAGATGAGCCTCCTGAAGAAGGACTAGGAGAAATCCCGGACGTGATGGATCTATCAAACCTCTGGGAATGGGCAGGCGTGAGTTGCTTCACTTTCAATTACGCAGCTCAATAATGTTGGCAACACTCAGGTCTCATTCGGACGCGAAGAGACTTTTCTCCTTTTTCTCTCACTCAGGAAACTGGTTGCAGAGAAGCCTCTGAAGTCCGTTCGTCTTTGGGGCAAGATTTTCGGCACTGGGGGAAACTACATAATCACGGAGGGTGAGCTCAAAGACGGTGCGACGGATGAAGAAGGAGATGCTGTAAATGGAACTGGTGAACCGGCGGAGGAAGGTGCTGATGGAGGCGATGCGGCCGCGGCAGCAGAGGGTGCCGAGCCTGCCGCAGCGCTTCCAGTAGAAGACCCAACCATTCCAAAGCCTAAGACGCGAGTGATTCCGCCACTTCCAAGGGAAATACGTGTCGGGGTGAATCGATATGTTTACTACGTGTGTGCCTATCGTATGTACCAAAATTGTCTTCTTCGAGAGTGATGATTGAGAAATTGATTTTGGATCTCAGCTGGCGCGTCGTGGATCCGTCTTCCAGACGTCATTCCGGAAAAGCTTCAAATTTCGCGTCAGATCAGAAAGCATTTTACGGGAAACTTGAAACATCAGGTAGCTTAAACTGGTTTGGAATCATTAAGTCAACCTTTGACGAGTTTTTAGATAATTTCCTACCCCAAATTCGAAGCAGATGAGGCACAATACCTCAGATGCCAGATTGCTCGCATCTCAGCAGCGACCGTTGCGAGTCCTTCTGGATACTATATGTTTGATCCAGAGGACGAGGGAAATGAAGAGGAAGGACGTAAGTTGAAGTATTCAAAACGAGCTTGCTATATTAACTTACTAAGTCAAAATTGGAACACAGATCAACCTACCATCATCATCAACCCCGAATTTGAAGGCCTTCAAAATGATGCGCTCCTTCTGACAACAAACTGGGTCCACCACGTGCCCTACGTTCTCCCGCAAGGGAGAACATCCTGGGTCAACCCATACGCTTCCCTCAAAAAGTCTGAAGACGAGGAGGGTGGCGATGAAGATGAAGAGAAAGAGGAGGGCGAAGGCGACGGCGACGAGAACCCGGCCGACACGGCTGAACCCGAAACTGGTCCCCCGCTACTGAGCCCGCTCGTAAATGATGACGACATTCCCGAGGGTGGCCCCGCATGGGTGAGCCGCGCTTGCAGTTCGTTGAGCCCAATCAAGTTCACGCCAGTAACGTTGCGCAGCACGCGGTGGCCTGGCGCGATTATTGTGGCGTACAATGACAAGTTTGCCAACATCTATGTTGGGGATGGTCATGGAGACATTGGCAAAGGATTGGCGCTTAAGGACGGAATGATGTTGCCCCCAGTTCTGCCAGACATTGCGAAGGAGTTTGTATTGATTGAGAAGGAGGAAAACCCGGATGATCCAGAGAACCCCATAATCAAGGAGAAACAATTGACAGAGCAGAAAGATCCAACCGTCGAGGAAGAGAATGCGTTCGAGGAAGCGAAACGAGCAAAGGAGGAAGAGGCGAAAGACGCAGCCGAGGAAGGAGAAGAGGCAGCCGAGGAAGAAGAAGACTAATTTGTTCGATTTCCTCCTTGGTTATAGAGTTTTGATTTTCACATCCATCGCAATAAATTCTCACAAATTACTTCATTCAAATAATAAGAAAGTGGCTTAAGATTCGATTCCATGAACGCTCTTTCTCCTCCGCTTTAGGCGAAGCGCAGCACGACGATTTTGCATCCAATACTGTACCAAACGAAACGGCATGTTAACTTCCGCCGCCACTACCCTGAGTGTCTTGGAATCAGGCCGTCCGTTATGTTCGTGAAATACTGACATCATGTAGTCTCTCTGCCCTTGAGACAATTTAGTGCGGCGAGAGTGGCTGCAAGAATTGGAAACATGGGAGCAACATCCTGGACTGTTGCCGTTCATGTCGATGGCATTTGATTCGATTCTTGGCGACTTATGTGGTTCTAAGCTTGTAGTAATGGCTTTGGCAGGAAAATGTTCTGGACGTGGAGAAGGTGTTGTCGCTGGTACCGCTGACGACGGTGACGAGCCGATAGTAGGATGCCATGTTTGCAATTCGATGGAATATACGAGATTTACCATGTCTAGGGCGTCGGAAGAAGCCACTTGTGGCTGCTTGTAGAGCAACACGGGGGTTTGCAGCAATGGGTCAAGATTACGTGTAGACGAAAACGCGTGCAGTGGTGGTTCAATGAAAGCATCGCCGTCGCTGATATTAGATGGAGGTGTGCCAACAAGTAATGGCGTGTGTGCTAGCTCCAGGAGTGGATGAAAGAAGTACGGAATGGCGTCTGGCGGCGATGACGGCACAAAAAACGGTAAAGGTGCGAGATTGAAGTCGTTGGACAAAAAAAGCATTGCGTTGTAGTCAAGAGGAGATGGTTCGGCAAACATGGCTGGGTGTGCAGTGGACTGGCGTTGAGGATGCAGATTACGCAACTTAAAGTGACTACGTGGAGTCAATGCGGGCTTAGAAAGTTTGGATGGACTTGCAAAACTCATGCAGATCTTGCTAGCAACGCTCGTGGGCATCCGGGTTTTATATTTGCGTGATAGGTAACGATCGTCCACTTTACAACTTGTGTGCGACCAAGACACAAAAATATGACTGACTAACAGGCCAAGATAAACCATTGCCTCGTCTAAGAATATCTTCAACGATACAATTGAACGAATGTCGCATTTCATTCGAGTAATTAAAAAGGGTGGCATCAAGAAATGAAGTTAAAAGATAAGATCCGCGATTATTACTTCTTGGCCCTACGCAGCGCAGCTCTTTTATTCTGATACCTAATAAATTCGTTTAGTAGCGACGCGTAATATGCTAGTTGGCGCTGACCAGTATTGAACGTGCCGATAATTGAGACTAAACCGCTCAACCACTTCTCGAATAACTTCGGAACTTAATTTAGCTGTTAGAACTGAGTAGATGAGAAAGAAAGAAAGATGTACAAACCTAGGATTCTGATCCCTCTCAAAGATTGCCAACATGTACTCACGTTGCTGCGGAGTCAACCGAGTCCTCTTGTTTGTCACCTTGCTCGCTCGCTTGCTGGACCGGGACGGATTGTTATTTGTGGGGTTGTCGGCGCGTGCAATTTGTTCCGCTCCGTGGGGGTTGCTACTGTTTGAACCGAAACAGGCAGAATCCATACTTGCTGGCATCGTTAGGGTAGGAATTGTGAAGGGTGGAGAAAAACATGGAACCAGTCCTGGCGTGAACGGAGTAGGCGAAGAAAGCAAGGACGGGGTTCCAACGTTATTTGGGAGTGATCTTGGAGACGGAAAGTATTCTGGCTGCGAATGGAAACCCAATTGTAGATCGATCAAGCTCGGCTGAAGCTCATTCTGCAGCCGCGAGGTGGGTGGTGAAGTGAGGTGTCCCATGAGCAAAGGTTCGGTCTCGACTGTGGAACATGGAATCCAATCCACTGCGCTTGGAGCTTTAAATAGCCTCGGATCTTCTTGTTGGGACCTAAACTCCTCGTAGAAAGCGTCTGCAGTCGCGAGTGTTTGTGCCAAGAGGGTTTCAAGGAACACCCGTTTCTCAGAGTCGTGGAAATCCGCGTTCATGTCTCCACTGCACGCGTTCACGTCTCCAGTGCAGGGAATGGTCGCGTAAGGCATATTCAGGCTGAGCAAGGGTTCTTGTGGCGCTTTCACCTCAGAGGTTTGAGTTATTTTTTTTTTGGTGGTGTGTTGAGTTGAATCAATCCAATTTGCAACAGGGTCTCGGCACGCGCCCACGAGAGTGAACGTCCTGCGAGCCTCCTTCGCGCGCGCCCTCGCGCTGCCGTTCGCTCTCCGCTCACCTTGAAAACGAGGCTCCGCCGCAAGCGCGGGCATCGCGGCATCGACGATGCGCAGGCTTATTTCGAGTTAAGAGCGGTTGCGTGCAACAAAGGGCACCCAAAAATCCGTGATTGGGTGTGTTGCACGCGCCTCAATCCCCAGTTCACCGCCGTTGCGACAACTACCACACAGCTCTTCAACCTCCGTTTCCGTGAAAACAAGGGCGGCAACCATGAGTGCGTCAATAGTAGGAATACCGATTACATACAGCTACAGAAAAGGAAAAAGTAACGAAACGAAGGAGAGAAAATGCTGTCAACCGAAAGAGAAACTAGAAGCGACAAAAAATAATCAATTTAGTCGTCAAAGCCATCCAAGGTAATGTCAGAGTTTCTGCGCCTTCGCTGTGCCGCCCTACGACTGCACAAGACGGTCAGAAACCCACTCCATGATAAGATTCAAAAGCACACGAGACTTACTTTTGGAACCAATACTGACAATGCCTCAGCGATGTACCCACGCGCTCCGCGACCGCCTTAAGTACCTCCGTGTTGGGCGTGTTGTTCTCACGAAACACGCCCGTCATGAACTCCCGTTGCGCCGGGTTTAGACGCGTCCGCTTACCCTGGCACTTGACTGGTGTTCCCTCGCGCGAGGAGGCGGGTGTGTGGTGCGGGAGGCTGGCTGCGTTGCGACTCTTGGAGGAAAAGCAATGGAATGCGGATTCGGCGTTATGGAGAGTGGGGAGGCTGTAGACGGGTTGTGGGAGAGGCTGCAGGACTGCGAAGTCGAATGCTGGGGCGACGTAGGAAAGCACTGGAGTAGATGTTTGACTTGTGATTGGCAACATTGTGGAGAGATCGTAGGAGGCGCGTTGCAGGGGGATGGAATGTGGGACTGGGCTTGAGAATGAGCTGGCGTAAGAATCTTGAAGGGGTGCCGCCGACGAAGCGTGGTTGACTGTGGAGAATGGTTCTTCAAACCAGTCCGCGTCAAGTAATCCGCTAAAGGAGGAAGGCTTGGTGGGTGGGATCAAGAGGGGATGGGTTTCGATGGATGGCGTTGAGACGGTTGGGTGGAGTGCATTGAGGAGGCTAGCTTCCAAAGCGCGGGCATCAATTGCGGTAGAGAGATTAGGAGTTGGGAGCGACGCCGGAACAGGCGTCGCCTTAGTCAACTTGTATTGCTCGAAAAGGCAGTCTGCGGCTTTCATGGTGTGTGCAACGACCGCCTTGAGGAACTCTTCCTTCTCTGTAGCGGGAGAGGACGCTCGCGAAAACGCGGTGAAGTCCATGAGGCGAGATAGCGCGTGAATGATCGGGGTCGGGGCTTGGCTCCAGGAGCCTCTTTATACGATTAGAAGTTGTAAAAGTATTACGAGATTAAATACTCTTGTAGTTTTCGATTTGCAGACGCCATCGCAACGAAAGCGAATCGCCATGAGTGACGAGACAGTGGTAAGGGGTTCTTGCGTCATGCAGTTTGAGGACAAGCGACTGTTTAATTTTGTTTTGAGCATTTCACCTCTGTCGGAAAATTGGTTGTAAGTTGGTTACCTCGTGCATAGGGACGAGACGAAAAATTTTCGGAATCGCTGGTTGTATATGGCGGATGTGTGGCACACTCTATCGCGGTTGGCACCGCGTCTGTCATCGATTTTTGCATGCGTGGAATAACTGATAAGGCGATAGCGCATTGCGGGTCTGACATTGTTGCATTATTCGAATCGCCTTTGAATACGGCAATGAAAATAAGAAACAGCAAGAAGCAAGTTTATTCAAAGATAACAAAATTGAGTGTAGAGCAATTTCCCCTCGCACGCATTACCATGATCGGGTGATTGACGGTTTGAAGTTCTCAGCCTTCGCTTGCAAAATAAATTGAGTGGGAAGGGAGAGGAAGTGGAGAAAACAAGCCTCCAAAATCCCTCCCGCTCCAAACAAAATCCAACGCAAACAAAAAAAGTAAGGGGCTCCCGCATTGCAAAACAGTAAAAAGAGAAGAAATGATCACCGAAGGGTGATCAAGATCGGTTATAATCAGGGGATAGATAGAATTCGGAGCTACTCCTCTTCGCTGTCACTGACTTCACCAGAGAATGGGGTGTCGCCATTTTCTGTGCGAGCTTTCAGTCGCGCTTCGCGAATGCGACGACCCCGGCGCCTGTTCTGGAACCTAACGGTCTGCGTGTCAGAAGGAGGCAGTTGAGGGAGAAAGAAGGACTCACCAGTACTGAATACGACGAAGGGGGGTCCCAAACTTGAGGGAGAGGGTTCTGAGTTCCTTTGTGGGCGGTGTGTTGTTCTTGTTGAAGGCGGCAACCAGCTCCATCTTTTGCTCCACCGGAATGCGCCGGCGGCTGCGCTTTGCGCTCGAAACAACCGGAAGAGCCGGCACTGGCCCTGGCGCAGGAACGGGACTGGAGCCGGGGCTCCGACTGGGACTCGACGGCGATTCGGAGGCAGACTCGGATACAACGGGCGACGCGGGCGGCGAGGCGAAGTGAAGCAGCGCCGAAGTGACCAACTTCGGCACGCATTTGGTTGTGTTCGGGTTCCGGGTCAAGGCCGGGCTCAGGCCCAGCGCAAGGCCGAGCGAGGCGAGGTTCGCGGCAAGATAAGCCTGCTCGGCAAGAATCGGCACGGGACAGTCCAGGAGATCGTCCACGTCCGCTGGGAGCACGATTCCAGCAGTGGGAGGCCGCAGCAGGGGGTGATCACGCAGCTCCGTTCTTCCCAATGCGTCCATCGCCAGGCGGTGTGGTTGCAAAAAGTTTATCAAAGAGCCAACCCAACATCTTGATCACAACATATTACACGTAAATCACTGCAACGAAAAGTCCACCCATTCAGTCATCTTCAACCTCATCGGCTCCCTTCTTCACTACCAGCTGTCGACCCCTCCGCCGCAACGCTGCCCGCCGATTCTGGAAAAAGTACTGCACATGCCGCAAACTCTTCCCCACCTTCCTCGCGGCCACTTTGAGCACCTCCGTCGGCGGCTGATGGTCCTCCTCAAACAGTTGCACGAGGTGCTGGCGGTTCGCACGCGACAGTTTGGTACGACGCGATGTCTCGGGGTCCACGTCTGAGAGCGGGGACACGGATCGGGCGCGGTGCTTGTGTGCGTTTGAGACCGGATTGGAGGAGGAGGTTCTGTCATTTGGACTAAGAGGGAAGGAGGCAATGGCAGCTCCTTGACTGGGAACTACTTCGGGTAGGAGAGGGTAAGATGCAGAGTGCATCGGCAGAGTGAAGAGAGGCTTGGCAACAAGATTGCTGCCTGTCATGAAAGGGTTGCGTACGAATCCCGTTGTTGGTAGCGCATGCCTCACGTCTGTTTTTTGCATTGCGTTGAAAGTATGCGTTATCGTTGAAACTGATGACTTGGAGACGGTGGAAAAAGGCGGCGGTGTGAGTGGGCTGGAATATGAGGGTGCAGGATCAAGTGACGGTGTGGGAGATCCTAAAGCAAGGTCCGGCCCCACTGGTTGTGTATGCGGCAGGAGAAAGTTGAACATATTATTCATTGTATCCACTTGTGGAGGCACCGAATAATCGTTGGATGGCTGGGATGCACTGGCTGGGGTGCTGCCGAAGCTGCTTGGAAGTACAACAGGTTGAAATGTCGGCAAGGCGCCAGTAAGACGGAGGTGCTCTCGCAACAAGGAATCCGTCAATGAATTCAGGAGGAGGAGAGTGTATTCTGTGATGCCTGTGTCAACGCAGGTAATGTTGACGTTGCCGCGTGCACTGTCATCGCTGGGAAGTGCAGAAGCAACATTTGAGCCAGGCAAGAAGGGAGTGAAATCCATGATGGCAGCGGAACGGGCGGCGCCTTTACAAACGAAGAGTGGGGAACGTCACCATTTTTATTGAGTTTGGAAGGGAAATGACGCAAGAAGCGCAGCCGTATTGCGACATTTCGGCTTCTCGCGCTTTGCAGACGCCGCTTAGACTGAATCTTCGCACGTGTTCCAAAGAGGAAAGCCTCGTCCGTCTTACCATTGCTTCTGCTTCTGGTTCCAGCCTCGGCGACCGACTGCTCGACCCGACGAGGGAGAAGTAAAACTTTTGGTGGGCGCAGTGGCATTATTTACTTCTTCAGGATAAGAAATGAAAGAAAACAAGGTTTGGGTAACAGGTCATTCCTCCGCCTCCTCTTCCCCTGTTCCCTCCCCCATCTGATAGCGCACACTCTCAAAAAAGGCATCCCGCCGACGCGCCGCCGCCCTTCGATTCTGAAACCAAAACTGCACATGCCGCAAACTCGTCCCAACGACTGCGGCAATCTCGCGCAGATCCCGCGTGGTCGGCTTGTTGTCGCGCTCGTACTGGTCCAGCAGGTATTCGCGCTGCGCTGCGCTCAGACGCGTGCGCTTGCGCGCGGCCCCACAGTCGTCGGAGGCGGAGGCACTGAGGGATGGGCTTAGGGGCGTTGCGCTGGAGCTGTGACCTGTCACGCGGGGGCCCGACTTGGCGATGGAGGATGTGCCGAAATCCGTGGTGGCGTCAGGGGAGTTGTGGAGCGGGGTCGGTGCGAGAGGGCTGATGGGAATTTGCGCGTAGGACTGGGAGGGGACGATCAGGGGGTGATGTGGCGAAGCCGGAGAGGTGGGACTCGAGGGGGGGCGCAAATCTCCTGTGGCGAGGAGCGGGTTCTGGAGGCGCAAGGAGCTTGGGAGAGTTTGGTGGCGCAAGGTTGGAAAGTGGGACGCGAGGGAGATGTCGAGGGACGGAATGAAGGGGGCTCGTGGGGCCGCAAGGAGTAATGGACTTGACGCCATGGGGCGATCGAGGTCCATGCTGCCGCGCGGTGTCCCGAAATCGAGGCTGGGTCGCGCATTCAAGCTGTTCACGCTCGCGCGGGGTGTGAAGTCCAGGGAAGGCCGAGAGAGGAAGTCAAGTGAGGGCCCGCGCATGGTCACGTCAAAGCTGGGGCGCGTGAGAAGGTCGAGCGAGACGCCGCTTTCGAAGGATTGGCGGCAGTCGAAGGCGGAGGCGGGACTGAAGATGGAGTCGCATGAGGCGCGCGGTGTGGGGACCGGGGACGAGAAGAGGTCCATGGGATGGTGGCTGCTGCCTGGAGCCACGAAGGGCTGCAACTGTTGCGGTGGTTCGCTCGTGGCGCCACTGTTGCTGAAGGACGGGTGGAGTGCGTCGGAGCTGCTGCTGCTCGAGAAGAAGAGACCGCTGAACATGGAGAAGGTGAGGTCGAGGAGGCCGACGTTCGCGGTGGAGGGGTGGCTGTCCGCGCGGGTTGCGTCCCCGACGGAGTGCTGTCCGGTGGGCATGAACACCGTGGCGTCGACGAGGTGCGCCATGGTTTTTGCGCGGCTGCCTTCTTCGTGCGTGCGCGTGCCCTGCGAAGCCCCCCCGTCCCCTTTTTAATCAAAGCACCGCACCTGTTGAGGGAGAAGCATGGACGCGCCCGGCTCAATGTCTCCCTCACCCCTCTTTCCGCGACGGTGTGCATCACTGCCACAGTTGGACACAGGACCGCGTTTGAGAGCAAAAGGTGACTGACTGCCCGAGCACCCAGGCAATGTCAGACAAACCCCGATACTTTTAATTCACTACTTCACCGCCAAAAAAATATATGCTGAATATGGAAACATAGGTTAAGATAACTTAAAAATAGGGGATAAATGCTCGAGTGTAGTTAGGGTACATGTAGGAATTTAGACAAATAAAGAACGAAAGAAGTAGATTGGTAAGGTAAGGGAAAACACACGATGATGATATAAACAGGTGTGAGGATAAACAATTACCAGTGGGTACAACAAAATGAAGAATGAAAAGACGATGGATAAATACGGACATACTGAACAATGCCATGCTAAGCTTCGCGCTTCGTGACGCGAGCTTTTGCCCTGCGGTTTTGGAACCTAGTTTGATAAAGTTGCGAAAGATAAGTAAGATATCTGAAAGAAGGCATATTTTCTGCAATAGGAGCGCACCAAAATTGAACTTGACGGGTTTCCATGCCGAGCGAATCTGCAATCCGCTTGCGCTCCACGCCATTCGGGAAAGGATTCTTTTCAAACTCTCCAAAGAGAAACTCAAGCTCCAGCTCGGTGGCCTGGAAAGTTTTCCATCGGGTATGTCAATGGCACCCACTTTCCAACTCGACACAGAATCCAAGCTCACCTTGAATCTCGGAAGGGCCGACGTGGACGGGCCAGATGGCTTGCGTGCAGTTTTTGAGGCGCGTTTCTTGGCTGGTTGGTGCACGAACGACGTGGAAGTGGTTGGCTCGGACACGGAGCGTTGAACCGACTGCAAGCCTTGACACACAGACTCAGAGCGGATGGCAACCACGCGAGAAGTCTGGGAAAACGACGTGGAGTTGCGACGATGAGGTCCCGGGATATTACACATCTGCTGCTGGTGGTGGAGAAGGAAGGCGTCGAGAACTGTTGGTTCTTGTGGCGGAGATGCTTGGACGATGGAAGCCGATGGGATGAAGTTGTCTTTCTGCGGCTCTGGAGAGGCTGCAAGAGAGAGGGCGTTGTTGAAGGGGAGAAGCGGGGTGAATGCGGGCGAGATAAGGTGCGCGGAATCGTGTAGGAGCGGCGGGTTCATTGGGTTCGACGAAGATGCCGCGACGAGGAAAGCGTTGTTCTGACTCGCGAGAGCTGGAAATGCGAGGGCGAGCGACTCGTCGAGGCCGAGACCGAGTCTGAGAGACGAAGGCTGGGCAGTGAAAAAGTAGTCTGCATAATGCTTTTGTTGCGGAAGCTGACGGCCCTGAGCATCCTCGTCTCGCGCAGCACTCCACTCGCTCAGCTGGAGGCTGTTGGACCAGTCGCTTTGGTGGCTGTGTTGGCTGTAGTTGTGCATGTTGGGCGCGTGTGTAGTGGCTTGGCTTCACAGGTTTCGTTCCGCGCAGAGTTATTAATGCAATTATAATAGGTGATGGAGGAAGGAGCTGCACGTAGGCTGCGGGGAGCGGAAAGCCACGCGAGAGGGGTTGAGCAGCCTCTGCTGTGGGTAGCCTTTTTGTGGTTGGTGGTGTGGACCAGCCAATCCAAGCAACGAGCCCAAAATCTTGAAAGGTCAAGCCCAGGCCCGACCAGACAAGGGGTCTTTGCGCCCTCATTGGCTGCTGCCTTACAAATTCACAGGTCGCCAATGCTGGGCCAGGTTAAAATGCTGTGCCACTGCTTTTTTCGCACTCTCATCCATTGGGGCAAGAAAGGTATGATCCAGTATTGTAGTTACTATTGTACAGCTTCTAAAATCAACAAAATCAAGCAAATTATTGAAATGGCAACTATCCGAACGAATGCATCCGCTTCACTCCTGCTGCTGCTGCTGCACTTGCGTCTTTTGTTCAACGTAAAAAAAGGTGCTGTCAGGCATCAAGGGGGTCAGGTTGCTCATGCCGTCCTCGCCTGGTACATATTGCGCGTTTTGTGACTTGGGCTTCATGCACACGATCCCGTTCATTTTCAAAGTCGCGCGCCTGTTTTGGAACCAAAATAGAATCTGCTTGGGCTCCAGTCCCAACGTGTTTGCCAAATGAGTGCGCTGCGCGCGGTCCGGAAAAGGGTTCTTCTCAAAAAATCCCATCAAGATCTGTAGGTCCTTTTCTTGGGGCTTGAAGCGCTGCTTTTTGACAGGCGCGCCACCAGTTGTGGCTGCTTGAAGGGTTCCGGAGGTGCCAATCATGCTATTCCGGCGAATCATGTTCATGAGGCTGCTCCGGTGTTGTGGGCTGGAGGGCGTGCTAGAGACTTGTTGTTGCTGTTGTTGCTGATGCATGGGCATGTTGAAACCGGTGCTTGGACTACCGGTGCTTGGACTTGAGAAATGCGCCATCCCTGGTGTTGTCGGAGCCGTCGCGGAAGTGAGGTAGAATGGAGGCATATTTTGCTGCAGTTGCATATCCATGTGGCCAAGGAACGGGGAGCTCATCGCGCTCGAGACCACACTCGGTCGCCGCATCCCGCTCACATCGCTCTGACACCGCGTCCGCCGGGCAGATCCAGTGGAGGGGCTACCTGGAGAGGAGAAAAAGTCGGATTGCAGCGCCATGCTGTTGCGTCGTTGGAAGACGGCCGCAGCCGCGTTGAGTGTATTGAGAGTCTCGTTGTAGGCGTCGAGACCTGCGTTGACGTTCATAAGGTCTGTGAAAGAAGTGGTGGGGCTCACGGCGCGACTTGCGGCCCGGCTGAACATATCCATGCTGGCGCCAGTGAAGAGGGTGTTGGTGAAGTCGAACTGATTATTGAAAGTGGGGGTTCCAAAGGACTCAATGGCGGGTTCGGGGCTTTCGGTGTTGTTCGCAGGGGAAACTGTGGTGGTGGTAGAGGAGGTCATTTCATGGAACTGAAGCTGTTGCTGTTGTTGCTGCAGCTTCTGTGGAGTTTGAAACATGAGGGTCGCCATAAGGGTTTCAGCGGATTGAGCCTGCTGTAAGAGAGGGTTCGAGGCGGCAGGAGTTTCGGGGGATGGTATCACTGCAGAACGGGAGCTAGCGGCCAGTGCGGGAGTCATTGGAGTGATGGGGATTCCAGCGCTTAACAGCAACGGATCAATGTGATCCTGACCATGGCTTGGAACAGTAAACGCAGGAAGACTATTCCCTGCATCTAATGAGGCGCGCCTGGTGTCGATGGTCGGGAATGACAGCGAGGGGAAGGCGATTTGGCTGTCCATGATTGCAAGCGATCGGGCTGAGGGTCAGATGGGTGAGTGCACGGCCGCAGTTTCCTAAATAACTGCGTTTCAAGCGTCAGTCTTTTTGTATGTTTGATCTCGCGTTTCATCATTCCGTTTCAGGGAATTGAATTTTTTTGTCGCGAAGAAACAATTCTGAGCGAAACAGGAAGCAGAGATTAAAAGTCCCGCACGATTCTGTTTCGCAAACCATTTCCGCATCGGCTTGCCATCCAAGTTCGACTTTCGTTGACCGAATTTGTCGCAGGCAAGGCGACCGAACTACTGGCCCCTTGCGGCTTTCGTGGAATAGCCCCCATGGACGCAATGGCGACAAAAAAATATATAAATGGTAATTTTAAACGCACAAACTGCCGCTTTGAGGAATTTCGCTCCGGTGTGGTGGTTTGATTTGAATCTCCAATTACTAATACTAATATAACTCTAAATCACTCTCATTATTCACGAGCTATGCATTGTTTATTGAGTCATGCAAGGTTGAATGCGTTGAGGTAATAACGGGCAAAATAAGTTACAATGCAAAAATGTACGAAAGTTAAACTTCTTGCTCGAAGTTATGCTGGGCGTCAGCTTCCACGAAGAAGTAGCTGTTTCCCGCTGTTAAGGGCGCCAGCGCCGGCTTTTGTTTTGAGGATGCCGAGGGAGTTGATGACTTTCGAGGTTTCACGACATGGATTCCGTTGATTTTCAGAGTTGCGCGTCTGTTCTGGAACCAAAATTGAATCTGCTTCGGCTCCAGACCTAACCTATCCGCAAGTTTCTGACGAAGGACGGCCGAAGGAAAGGGGTTCTTTTCGAAGACGGCGGAAAGAATGGGAAGCTCGGCTTCAGTGGCCTTGAATCGATTCTTTTTGTCATTGTCGCTGCTAGGACGTCTGCCTCTTTGCGGAGACTGAGGCGGTGACGAGAAGCTGGACTCTGCGCTAGCAGGGACCACTTCTTGATGCTGCTGAAGTGGATGCTGAAGTGGATGCTGGAGTTGGGGTTGCTGATGCTGATGTTGATGCTGTTGTTGCTGAACGTGAATCTGGTTGTGCTGAATGACAGGGGATTGAATAGGGGTCGTACCAATGCTTCCACTCATGTCAAAGAATGGAGTGGGGGCACGAGAGCCTTCATAGTACATGTTTACATTATTCGGTGCATTGAACATGGTCATGCCTTCGATCGAGATGGAGTTGACGATGGGAGAGGAGTCGGCTTCAAACTGGTTTTGAAACATGTACGGGTTGAACGAGTTGATGAGGTTGGATTGCAACTCGGAGTAGTTTACTAGTTGGGGGATTTGACCATTCACGAGGTGAGCGGGTAGTGACATACGGCGGTAGTAGTCGGGCTGCTCCATCTGTTGTCCAAAGGCAGGATTGAATGCAGTCTCAGCGGCATTAACGGCTTGGGTGTTTTGCAGCTCTTGAACTTCGTGGGTAGGCATGATGGGGGTAGCGAAGGCGAAAGGAGTTTCAGGAACAGATTGCTTGCGTTCAGACAACATGTCCTGGTATGCCTGGTTGGTAGCTGGCAAAGTTTCATGGTCCAGGGGTGGCAGCTGATGTTCCATTTTGAAAGCGGTGCCGGTGAGGATGGCCAGTGTGGTGGTAGAAATTCCGTTAGAACCTCTTATACTTTTTTCGAAAATCTTCATTCCTCACTCGTCGTCCGCTGTTTCAAGTTGTCATTCAAAAGTCATTGACTTTCTTTCATGGTCTATGCCTACATGTTATGCGCTCATGAATGAGAGCAAGAGAATGAATTAATACCTCTCGTGACGTGCAATCGTGAAACGCAGACCTTGAGGAAAGGGGACCACATTCGGACCGAAAGATCTAAACGGGCGTGGTGATCCTTCTAATAATTGCTTGAAAATGACAAACGAGGCTTTTCGTCATCTCTGACTCAAGCATCGTTGTTTAGAGAAACCATATTTATTCTCGCACATAGATTGAATTTAATGCAAGGTTAAAATTAAATAATTGGGAAGGAAATTGAATATACGTTTGAGACGGTACTTCGGGTTTAAGGGTCAAACCTCTAGTTCAACGGCAAGAGCCGGTACAGCACTGGACTGCTCAACAAAAAAGTAATGACTGTTCCTGGAAACAGGAACCATTCCCGGCTTAAGTGATATGGAGCCATTCACCTTCGGTTTCAACACATGTATTCCGTTCATTTTCAAGGTTGCGCGGCGGTTCTGGAAAAAAAACTGGACCTGCTTCTGGTCAAGTCCCAGGCGCTCAGCAATTTTCTTGCGCAGATGAACAGAAGGGAATGGATTTTTTTCAAAGACAGCGAGAAGCATAGAAAGTTGATCATCTAATGGTGAAGGGATCAAAGGAATATTTCAACCGCCGCAAGAAAATTACCTTTCACTTTAAAACGGTTATTTTTCTTAATATTGTTCGGGTCAATGAACGATAGAAGTTTCTTTTGAGGCGAAATTGGAGGCGACATCTGGCCGCTTGAATGTTGTTCTGCTAAGTCAGCCTCTACAAGGTTCATGCCGGGCACCAACGGTGTGGTTGGCAAGGAAAACCCCTCAGATGGAAGTGCTATAACTTGCGAAGCGGTGTGGTACAATTGGTCGTCGTCGAAACCGGGTTGTTGATAGAAGCTAGCAGGGTCGACGCCTCCTTGATAGAATCCATCTGAGCTTGAGGAAAACAACATCGCGTTGTAAGACTGCATTAGCTCATTCATCTTGGCGGGGGAAACATTCATTGAAGCCAGTGGCAAAGACATTCTGCGCGCCATGTCCGGGGCAGGCTGGAGGTTCTGGAGAGCTGTACCTTTTGAGAACTGATCAAAAAAGAGTACGGTAGGGCTGAGGCCGGGAACAGAGTATCTGCGATCGAAGTTAGGTAATTGAAGCTGTTCCTGGCTAAAGCTCTCCATCTTGTCCTCTAGGTGTTCAACTGCCGTGAGATGTTGTGCCTTCTACTTGAAACTCGCGAAATGGAAAGTTTACACTCCTTTATGATGAACCCTCAAGTTTGAAACGGCAACTGAAACGAGCTATGAACGCAATCTCGTAAGGTATCGATGTTATAAAGCCGTCATGTATATATATCACATATATGCAGATTTTATTTGATATAAAACGATCAACGTTTGGAAATAAAATTGTTCTGTAGTGCCAGCTTCCAATGGCAGTGACGACCTGAAGGAAACCAGTTCCTCAGTCATTATATTACAAAATTACAGCTGATGGGTCAACGTAAAAGAACTTGCTGTCCGAAGAGAGCTGCAGCTTATCGGCCGTTCTGTCGGGCGTGGTGGACGACTGCCTCTTACGAGGCTTGATAACATGAATGCCACCGCTTTTCATGGTCTGTCTTCGATTTTGAAACCAAAACTGGATCTGCTTGGTAGTAAGACCCATGCGCTCGGCAAGCTTCGTGCGCATCGCCACTGAAGGGAAGGGGTTCTTTTGGAAGATTTTGCTCAAGACCTCCAACTCCTCTTCAGTAGGCTTGAATCGCGCTGGTTTGTCAGAGGCTTCGTTGGCAATGCGGCGGGCTTCTAAGTCAGGCTCTGTGGTGGGGTTGGTGGCCATCATAATGTCGAAACCTGCTTCTTGCGACACGTCCCGCTTCGTCGTCCTTCTAGGCACAGGACGACTCATCAATGGGCTGGAGGTTGGCGTATCCGCTGGTGTCAAAAGAACAGACGCCAGCTGCCCTTCGATGATGGAACTGGCAGTTGAAGTCGAGGACATTGAGGATTCTGGCGAAGATCCCGGCGAGCTTCCTTGCAGGAGAGAGAAGAAGTCGTACTCTTCAATGTTTTCAAGTTGGGGGTGAAAGTTGAAGGGCTCAACTGCTATCGACTGTAAATCGGGCACCGACATAAAGCGCTGACGGTGAGGTTGAGAGAAAGGCAATTGAGTGCTGAAGTCCGGCAACAGCTGAGAGCACATAGAAGGAGATGACACTAGAGAGGAAGTCATGATGTTTGTCTCGCTCATGATAGGGGTGTTGTTCGGTTGCATCGCCAATATGTCGAACAAGGGATTACTTGGAAGCGCTGGCGCAGACATCCGGCGCATAAGCTCATGCGAGCTACGAAGCTGCTGTTCGTATTTCTGCTGCTCTTGCATCGAGTTGAGGTATTGGAGGAAGTTGGGATCCATGTAGTGAAGTGATGTGAAGTGATGATTGGAGTCAAGGACCCCAGTGAAACAGACAATGGCCACTTATATCTCCGTCTGTGAATAAACAGAATTTTTGGAATGAAATTTCCTAGCATTGTGTATCCATTCTGCGCATTTTCGCAACGAACACGGTGGAGATGGGTTTCGGCCCGACCTCAAAATTTCCTTGATGTTTGCGATCTCGTCTTAAATGAAATGCTTGTCATTTGTGACTAAGCAAGAAAAAAAGGAAAAAGAAGAGAAGAGGTATAAAAATTGATTATAAATCATTTGCCCTCCGTAAAATCGTACCAGCGGCTCGCACATGTGCCCTTTTGTTCTGATACCAAAACTGAACTTGTCTGGGATCCACACAAAATTTAGCAGCGAGTTTGCGCCGTATAGACAGAGACGGGAAATAGTTGACCTCAAAAATGGCGTTCAACAGCGTTAATTCCCTGTCTGATGGTCTAAAGCGCCCCTGAACAGCCGCCTTCTGTCGTCGACAATCGGGGTGGAACTCGTTCACGAGATTCATTCCTTCTTCGGTCATTGGATTGAAGAACCTCTGAAGAATGTTGCTGTGACATTTGTTACGCAGTTTTGCGTCAAGCAATAAAGGGATCGCAGTTGGAGATGGCGAAACCAACGTGCTTCGCGGCAGGATAGATCGCATTGACTCAGGTTCTAACTTTGCATTAAGGAGCTGCGGTAATGGCGTTTCGCTTGATTGAATTGCTGGTTCAGTGATTTCATTTGCTGTTGGCAAAGTCCTGGCCAGCAACGAGGAAACAAAGTCAGACTCAAATTTTGAACCGCCACAGTTCGAACTCCAATTGAACGGCAGCTCAACCGGCAGAAAACCCGAGAGGTAAATATAACTCAAGAATCCACTTTCCATAGCAAGTTCATGCATGGAATTGCCTAGATCGTGAAAGTTGGACCCTATTTGATGCTTCACTTTTGACAACGCAAGATCTGTCTCGGGCCAGAAAGTTGAGGAGGGTAGATACGAAGCCAATGCAGGTACAGACAACCGTCGCATATGGTCGGGAATATCATGCGCAGCATCGCATTTAGCAGACGTACTGCGAAGCCGGGAGTGCTGTTGATCAAAGGTTCCTGCCTGTTCAGCATGGTATCGAGCTTCCACTGAAAGTGCTAGTAGATCCTCGGCCGTAACGATCGTGATGGTGTCCAATGGAAGCAAACACGGGTCAAACTGAGATAGGAGTGGATCCATTGGTACTTGTAAGAGCGACAGTGGGTCAGAGTGCGTAAATATGAATGATGTAATGGCTCTAATGAGCCGCGGAATAATTGCGACGAATGAGTCAAGATAAAAGAACTTCGTAAAGCCGCAAAGAGGACACGAATCAAAATTTCCTAACGTGAACCCGGTTACCCCGCGATTTAAAAACCGAAAGCATTGAATTTATTTGTAACCTCATTCATTACTTAGAAAGTAACGGATGCTGTTCTTACTGTTGCCTTCTTATCATGTGGAAACAATACTCTGAAGTGAAGCAAGAGAGTACCATATTCTCGCACAAAATTCGCATTTTATGCAATCTGGATTTTGTGCATGACTTCACGTTTGTGTGGACTTGCTGCAACAACAAAGCACCAAAGGGTCGTTATAGATAATGATGCAGAAAAGTCTTAATTATCGCAGTATGGGAAAAACATGTAAGTTTGAAAGAATGAAGGATGGAGGATGAAGGATAACGAGGTTCAAACGGATGCAAAAGGCCTGCTTTCGCGAAAATGACAGATTAACTTTAAGAAAACTGAAGCGTGATGGGAGGTGGTTTGACAGCAGCACCCTCCTTGACATAAAAGTAAGGACTATCTTTGCTCAGGGGAGACATGGAGGTGCGCTTCTTGTCCATTGACGCGTTGTTGCCGCGCTTAGGCTTGAGGACGTGGATGCCGGAGATTTTCATGGTTGCGCGCCGGTTCTGGAACCAAAACTGTACCTGCTTGATGTCCAGACCCATGCGCTCGGCGAGCTTCTGGCGCAATGATGCGCTCGGGAAGGGGTTCTTTTGGAAGATGGCAGTCAGCATCACGAGCTCGGCTTCTGTCGGTTTGAAGCGAGCTGGCCGGTTGGTGTCTGTCATGGAGTTTCTGCGTGCGTTGATAAGGTTGGCTGGGGAGGTGGGAGGCGAAGCCATCAGGATGTCGAAACCGGGCTCGGGTGTCTTGCCAAAGAGGCCGCCAGAGGCAAGGAGGGGGCTAATCTTGTACGAGTTGGGGAAGGACATACCATTCGCCTCGGGTTTGGAGACTTTGGGTGTCTCGGCAGGAGAGTTAGGGGCGCTATCGACAGTCTCCTCGGGCTCCTCGAGAATGATGTCTTGCGACTTTCCGAGGCTCGATACATAGATGGGAGACACGGGGGCCGAAGCTGAAGTCTGAAACTGGCTAAAGTAGAATGGTTGGTCGGGCTGGGCAAGAATACTTTGCTGCAGCGAGGAAACGTCAAGGCTCCTTGACTTCTGTGGAATGGGAGGGAACACGTAGTTGCTGTGCTGCATCATGTCAAATTGGTTCATGTAGTCGACAGGGGATGGGGTTCTTGGCGTTTGAACGGGAGCTACGATCATGTCGTTCGGGTAAAGGGCGAAGGGCATACGGCGGTTGTATTCGACTGCTTGTGAGTTCAAGGGAACTGCGGAGCTGACAGGAGAAGTGGACATCATATCCGTCATTGAGATAGGTTGGTAGGAGAGGCGGCGGGAAAAATCCAAACCCATGTCCATCTCGGCACTCGGAATGGCAGCAGACTGCGGTCCAGGTGTAAATTGCTGGAACTGTTGGTAGCTCATGGCGGACGTGTCGATTGGTGCCATAAAGCGAGCGTTGGGCAAGGAAAATCGACGGTCAAGTAAAAGGGCTAGTGACAGACTGCTGTCTGCTGCATAATCTTGTGGTCGTTGCTGAAGCTGGTCGTCCTGCGGGAAGTAAGACATTGATTCGTGCTTTTGCTGGTGCTGTCCTTTGCTGTTATCCATGGCGTATGTAGTCAGTAGAGGAAAAGTCAGGTATGATGTTACGAGCGGCTCGGTCAACGATGGCTTGCGACCGTGTCAGAAGGGTAATGAAAATTGCTTCCTTTTTGTAGCGAGCCGACAAGTGTAATTGAATCTGAATGACGGGGACGATGGGATTTTCGGTGGTTTTTAAGACCCCGTCTCCATTCTTCATTCGTAAATGAGTTCCCTGTCAAAGTGTCTGCAAATGAATGAAGGCGATGAACCAACCTTCAAGCCTCGTCAAAACAATGCTCAGACTGAAGTGCATTTCTCATTTTATCACCCCACGTCAAACGTAATCACTCTTGCATTTCATACAACAGTTGTAATTCCATTCTTTTAATAAATGGCCAAATTCATCCCAGACACGCCGAAACAATCCACCAAAAATGCGCAGGGACCCGCCCCTTCATTTACCATCTCACAACAAAGTCCTGGTCGATTTCCAACTCGGTTTCCAGCGTTCATTCCCTTCCGTCCAACCAATCAATGGCTTGAACACAGAGTGAAGAAACGTAAATGAGGACGAGAAACAACCACAACACATCATCAGAATAACGTAAAGTTAAAAGCATGGGGAATGGCGAAATCGAGGCACACAAAGGGGCGATCCACGTCCCAACACTGCTTGAAACAAGCAAACCGAATCCCAGAAACGGTTTAAGACCCGAACCTCCTCCACCTCAAAAAACGCACATGACCCAGTGATATCATAAATAGAAAACAGGAAAGAAAGCAACAGCAACAAAATGAGTTCAAGGAACCAGCCTTTGAACTCAATTCAACAACGACACTACACGAGACCTGCTCGATCAAGGGACGGTATTTCAGGCATACCAAGGATATAACGAGAATGCAATTGAAGGAAATGAATGTGATGCTGAAGCCAGTTTGGATGCGAAGTTCTTGACCGGCAAGAACAGTTACATCCGAGATGGCGGGGGCGACAGCGAGCAGGATTCCTGCGCACGTTCATCCTTCTTTGGCTTTTGCAGAACTACACCGGTCGCTTTGACGAGGGCGCGTCGGTTTTGAAACCTGCATTCCGAGATATCAGGAGCCTGTCACAGCAGACAAAAACTACAATACCAGAATTGAATTTGTCTCGGCTCAAGGTTGAGCTTTTCCGCAAGCTTCTTACGCAGGGAAGTGCTCGGGAACGGGTTCTGTGTGCGAACCTGTCAATACCAAACCAATCTGCATGCAAGCTGAAAAACGGCAAAAGTTTACCTTGGCAAAAACACCTAAAAGGAGAGACAGCTCAGCCTGAGTAGGCTTAAACCGAGCTGGTTTGGCATACCCAACTCCGGGAGTCTTGGGCAGTATCGAGACTTGGTTGGGAGGAGATGTTGGAGGAGTCGAAATGAGGCCTCCGCTTGAAAGCGAGTTCGAGCGGACAAGATTTGTAGAAACTAGTAAGGGGCTCACGGTATATTTTGTTGCAGGAGAATGAGGCAAGGAGGAGTAGTGGCGATGAGGTCCCTGAACGGGAGGAAGGTTGGAGGGCAGCTGAGGAGCCAAGGGCAAAGGCAGGGCAGAAAACTGCTGCTGAGGGAAGGCAAAAGTATCGTACATGAGGGGCTCTGGCTTGACTTGACCGGCAAGTAGCGCAGGACTGTTTGTAAGGGCGTCGAAGAGGGGCGAGCTGGTCGAACCCGGTGTGTGCTCAAATTCGAATCCAACCGGCAGTTGCATTGACATTTGCATTTGCATCAAGGGCGAATCTGAGTTGAGCAGGGCGTGCAGCGTGTCGAGATCGAGCAGCGGAGCATCCGAGTGGAGGGCCGAGTTCAGATTGAAGGAGAATGCGTCCATTGGCGAGAAAACGGCGCCCGCGTCGAACGCAGACTGAGCGCAGGAAAGCGGAGGAAGCGGGACGAGCGGCAGCTCCGGGACCATGGGCCGCAGTGTCTGAGGCTGGACGGGCGTCTGGATCGACGGGGAGGACGGGCTGCGGGGCATCTTCAGGTGGTGTTGGCAAATGAGGTCTCGTGAAGGAGAATGCGGGCGGCTGGTGAGGTGCTGGGGTGGTCGGGGAAAGCAGAGGACGGTCCGGTCAACGGAGCGAGTGGTGGAGTGCTTTCGAGGGAAATTGGCTGGCGAAACCCTAATAATCCAACATCTCTCGCTCTGGTTCGGTCGTGCCTCGTTTCGTGCCCTCGAAGTGTCCTGACGGGGCGTGGCCTCCTTTACTGTTGAGGGCATCGGAATCCATCTCGCCAACAAGGAGCAGAGACGGAAGGGGAAAAAAAGAGGAAAAGTTGCCTGAGTTTTGTGAAACGTGGCTGGTGTTCCCCATTCAACCTCCATCCCCAGCATTTTAGCTCCGCCCTTCATGCAATAATGGCAACTTGTCGTTGCACATATGCACACGGCTACCCTATGAGTTTAAAAATCTCTTGCAACAGCGACCCTGAACCTATTATTTATGTGTTGAGTCCTCTCTTGCGCGACTCACCTTTCTCTTAGCCCTCGTTTTCCGCTTGGCTATTCGAGATTCATGGCTCCACGGGAAGTATGCAACAACGTTCTCGGCGACAAACAAAGAATCTTTTGTCTGACACGTCCAGAGTAAGCTTTGACCGCACCCCACCCCACATTCCTTTGCACAGAAGGAGTAGTTTTTAGTCCCAATGACTAAGGGAGTGGGCTTGTGTTGGGCACAGTTTGGAGATTCGCTTTGAAACAACTTCCTTTTCGCTCAATCAGGACTTGATTAGAAAAATTTCTGAAGTAGTGGGAGATGCGTCGGAGCCCAAATTGAAAGGGTGGCTCGATTTGAAGAAGGGTGGCGATGCGCCGTGCGCATGCCATTCCTTCTGCTCCTCTTATCATGTCTTCTTTTTCGCTACATTCTTATGTCTCATTTATTATATCCACAAAACAACGAATAGAATTCTGAAGAGCCTGCCTCCTTATTCACTTTAAGTTAAAATCTATTCCCTAAGCTTCCACCTTAAATTGTGACTCCTGAACCCACGGAATCCTTCCGGGCAGGCCGCTCAAACGTCACTCCCGTCGTAGCTTTCACGCTTGCTCGCTTGTTCTGAAACCACAGCTGCACCTGCCGCATATTGAGCCCCAGATGCTCCGCAATCCGCTCCCGCAGCCCGCGACTCGGATACGCGTTCTTCTCGAAGATTGTCACCAGCAGCGTCGTCTCGCTATCTTCCGGCTTGAATCGGATCAGCTTGTTGGTCCGGTCGCTCCGCGCGGTTGCACGCTTGTGTCGCAGGTTCTGTGAGATGGGCGTCTTCATTGCCTCGACAATGTCGCTCATCCCGGGCTCGTTTGGAAGCTTGCTTTCAAGAAGGGTGGTGAAGGAAAGTGGCGGCGTGAGTTCCAGCTTGAAAGCGGATGAGTCAGTCGATTCGGTTTCAGGAATTGCCGACATGATGGGAGAAGCTAGCAACGCGGGTTGAGAATTTGGTTGCGCAAAGAAAGGATGTTGAGCAAGCGGAAGGCTTGTGCTGATGGGCGTCACACTGCTTGCCAGCAGCGGATTTATGAGGAGGCAGTCCAACTCCCAGTTGCTTACTGCAGGTTGACTATAGATACTGGACATGGGCGTAGAGTACATTGAAGGAACAGGATCGAACGGAATTGCATAGCTGATCATCCTGTTTCTCCCGAGAAGCTGTGCCAGGAGGGATTCGTCTTCACAATGTTGAGACGGGACAACCGATATGGGCGATGCCATAAGGGTGGTACTGCCTGCAGACGAGTTCATTGTGGCAATGAAGGAAAGAATCTTGGATTGAATG
>MU614865.1:0-31456 GCA_025201725.1 Chytriomyces sp. MP71 | reverse complement strand
CGCCGCCGCCGCCGCCGCCTCGTCGTCGTCGTCGTCGTTCGTCTTCGTTCTGCGCCGCCGCCGCCGCCGCCTCTCGCGTCGCTCGCGTCGCTCGTCGTCGTCGCCGTCCTCCGCGCTTTCGCTGCCGCTCGCGCTGCCGTCCGAGTGCACCTCCGCGTCCGGCCGCACGTGCTCGTCGCCGTCCTCGCCAACGCTCAGCGCCATGGTCGTCTCAGACTGATTGCGCGTCGTCGTCATGCCCGTTGCATCCGACACGATGAAGTGATCGTCGCTCGGATGGTGCGCATCCATTCTTCTTGGCTGGTGGAACGGGGGCCAGAGCTTCCTTCGCCTTGCAAAACCAACCCTTCGAGAACAAGGCGAGTTGAACTAAATACCAACATTTTCTTGCCAGAAACACCATAAAGTTTCCGCTGATGCAGGTTTCTTTTTTGTTGTTGACTGCCATGTTGGTAAGAGTCGGCCATATTGATGTCAAATAGTGCCTACCTGTACAGTAAAAATAAACAGATGTAGAGTCCGCATTTGAGGCCACTATTCTCACCTCAATGCAGTCAGTATTACCAATCGTCTTGTGTATGAAGGCCATGGTTAAAAGCTGTTTCGTGTTTGGTTGAGTCTCACTTCACGCCCTTGAGAACAAAAGAGTTGGCCCAATTGACCTGCACTGCAATCATGGATACATGCATAAAGTTGGGACACAGATCGATTTCTTCATTATGGGAATCGTTGTTACTGCAGTGCTTGATACATAAATACGGCTTGTGTAAGGCCCTGCCTGTTTGCTGTGCTCTTTTAGTGCAACACCTCACTGACGCAAAAACAGACGTATGAGGCATGCTGCATGCTGATATTTGTTGTTGCAATTTCAACAGTCAGTCGCATTCAATTGTAGCACATGCAAACCATCACATTCATTTAAAGCATGTTAAAGGACAACTGATTCACCAGCCAGAATCCTCCCTTAAGTCGTCACCAGCCCGACCCGCAACAGTCAATGTCGCAGCCTCGCGCCCCTCAATATCTGCCTGGGCTTCTTTCCAGGCACCCAAACACCGTTTCGCATGATCGCGATTTGCCACCGCATACAGCAAAAAAAGATTGCGAAAGTCGTGAATCTTATCCCGCTGAAACCGATCCAAGTCCCGCTGGATGGCTTCGTTGGCGGCACCGAGTTTGGACAAGTGTGTGACGCGTTCTGTTTCAAGACCGCGAATCTTTTCGCGTGTACGTTGAATGTTGCTGCGACGCGTGGTTTCGGGATCTTTGTCGGCAGTGATGAGCGAGTTGAAGCTTGCGAGGATGCTTGCGCTGGAAGGTGGGAAAACAGCTTTTGTGGCTGCTCCCATGATTCCACTACCTGTCAACGAAGACGAGGTAGTTGATGACTGACGCGTGCTTTTGCTATGGTAGTTGGCGAGAGCGCGTCTTGTCTCTGCGTAAGGGTCGCTTTCGTCATCCGCAGCCTCCTCAACCGCTTGGGATGGTGCTGCACTGCTGCTGCTGCTGCTGCTACCATCTACAATACTGGCATAATGGCTTGTGGACTGTTCATGAAGTCCGGCACCTACACCAGCAGTTCCATTGATCTCTGCCCTTAGCCGGGCTGTAATGCGCTGTGCCTCAGCTTCCGTGGTTTCAAGCCTTTGCAAGTTAGTGCGATTTGCCACGAGCCCTTCTGTTGCGTTTTCATAATCCACGTGCAATGCATGCCGCCATTTAAGCGTCTTTTCAATGGCGGCCGTGAGCTTTTCATACTGCATCAACGGTTCTGACACGTGTTCTTCCAATGCATGAATCAGTTTGTGTGTGGAGGTCACGGTGCAGTCGATGGCTTCTCCGAGTGCTTCAATCTGAGGCGCAAGCACGCTGCTTGGTCCTTGTTCCGTAAGTGACCAGCCATTGTAGGCGGCGCCCAGATCAGTTCCAGTCGCAGCACTGTCATTGAGATGTTTTATCATCCGTTTATGATATTTGACCATGAGACTCAGTTGCTGACCAAACTTGTAGGTATATTCCTCAGAGGCCAAAAAGTGTGGGTCTGGTTTTGTTTGGGATGGTAAGGATTTTAAATTTTCCAAACAACTGCGAAACTCACCAGGATTCTTGAGCAATGAGTCAGATATCTTGATACCCACTTGCTTCTTGGCATCCTTGACTTTCAAAAAATGGGCAACACCGGACGATGCAAGGACCTCAGCCCACGATCGACCTTGAGGATCCAAAAATCCATGAAAGACGTGTTCCCTGCCTAAGATGGGATGGGCAGCGACGCGATTCAAAAAGCATTGAAGTTGCCGCTTGCGGGATTCGATCATTTTCGGGTCGTCCTTGGGTTTGGCAGATCCACCGCCCATGGCGGCAAGGGAGCCTGTGGACACGTAATCGGCAATATTGTGTTTGTCGGGAATGGGTGGAACAATGATGGTGGGGTGCATGCGCCGCAGCAAGCGATGGAAAGCTTCAAAATCAGAGTATCGATGGCGAGATTCGAGCTGGACCTGGTGCTCCGGGAGATCAACACGAGTAATGTAAGCAACGTAAGAACTTGTGCCCATGTCGCTCATTTTTTGAGTCTATATTTTTGTGGGGTGCGAAACGGTTGAGCGTGGGAGGGACAACGAGAGTCATCACCTCGTCTATGACAATGGCTGGTTTTGGCTGATCCATGATTGGCCCCGAGTTGAATGGAGGATTGAACACGGAAGGGGCAAGAGTTGCGAGCACGCGGTCGAGGGAGCAGCAAGCCTTTGCCTTCTGGCATCGGGGAGCAGCCGGATGAGAAATCGGGCGACGGGGCGTTTCCCGGCAAGCGACTCACGCGTGGAAAGTGGGGGTTGTCGGAAGCAGCGGAGGCGTCCTCGTCCGCGCCCTCCGCTGCGTCCATCACCGCCTCCGCCGCCGATGACGATGAAAACGCGTGCGCGCCGAACCCGTCATCACCGCCAACCGCGACGTCAACGTCATTCAGCAGCGTCGACGGCGTCCGCTCGCGCGCCTCGAACGCTGCAAACCCGGCGTCTCTCTCCCTCTCCGCCTCGCTCTCGTAGCGGGTCGACGACGAGATAGGGTCGACGCCCTCGTCGTCGTCGTCGTCAGCGTGCAGCGACGCACTCAGCGGGTCGGACGAGAGCGGATCCATTTCTCAGCTTTGTATCCCGTGGAACTTTTCCGCTTCTCCTATTTGAACAAATGAAAAACACTAACTAAAAATACTAACTACCAATGAGATGTACCGGCCTCGCCCTTAAATGGCCCAACTATCTCATTCGTCACCCATCCCCCATAAAATTCGCTTGGTTGCGGTCTCACGCGTTCGGTCGTCTCTTTCCCTTGCACGTAGCATTCAACACGCGAGGGATAAAAGCAAATGTGTCCAGCAATTGCTTGGAATTCTTTGCGGGGCGACTCGTACGACCACGCGACGGCCTTACCAGGCGCCTCCGTCAAAGCCCAGTATGTAGCCGCACCCTTCCACTCACAAAAACTAGACTGGTCCGCGACGCGAACTAATTTGGTCGTGTCCACATCTGACTTGGGTAGATACCAAGTTGGTGGCGCCGCCGTTTCGCAAATTCGTATCGCATTCAACGAACCATTGACAATGGGCGTTTCTAAGTTTTCTTATGCATGAGGAAGCACAAGTGTATCCTCAGCCAAACGACCGAGTGCGAATGTCTGCGTGCAACATAAAAGGGTCCCCAAGAACGTACCTTTTCCCAACGCCTTCACAGTGACGGCACGCGGATCGGGAACAATGGCTGGAGGACGTGGGTAGTCCCAAACTGATTCTTGTCCTGGCCCTGGCGCAATTGCGAACGGGGGTCGGTTGTTCCCGCGGAACTTTTTTAACGTTGTTGTGGAAGTGCATCAGTCTTCGCCCGCATCCGATACGCATGTTACCTTCCACGAATCCTGCGACGCCTTGATGGCGCTTTCGTCAGACATACTCCGTTTCGAGACTGATTTCAAATGTTCGAAGGATCGAGGCGGGAGACGGGTTGACCATGAAGGCAAGAATCGCCTGAGCATGGGAGCAGAGAGTCTGCCTCTGGATGCAGAAAGGACGTGCACGAGAAAGGAGAATAGGAAACAATCGCGGACTATCCAATCCCTATTGGTGCTGTGCTCCAAAATTGAGTTCTTTTCATCTTTTGATCTCAAACCGACATGGTGAGTCACACGACCTCTACGCAGTCCATCCCGGCACCTCTGCCATCGCGAGTCATCGCACGATGCCATGATTCCAGCCCAACGTAACGACCACGTCGCGTGATGGTGGCTCTGATCTGGTGCGATGGCGAGTCGCGCGGCGAAGAATTCGTTGTGACTGATGCCGCTTGCCAAAAACGCGGTCCCCCTCGCGGGACCTCCTTAGGCGATATGTAGTCGCTAACCACGATTCCATCCCATTAACACAGCCATTCGTCAAGCTCGTCAAGAACAAGGCTTACTACAAGCGTTTCCAGACCAAGTACCGCAGAAGAAGAGGTTCGTGAGCCCCACCACAAATACACCTCTTTCCTCCTCGAAATACTGCAGGGCATTATGATGATACAACCCTAATAATGCATAGTTCATCAGAAACTATCGTGTTGAACAAATATTCTTTCGCTCCTATCTGACCCTTATGCCCATCTCATCACCTCCTCTCTGCCGGTCACCCCGTAATGATAGATTCTAATTTCTTTGATTCGCAATTTGAATAGAGGGTAAGACCGACTACTACGCCCGCAAGCGTCTTGTCGCTCAGGCCAAGAACAAGTACAACTCTCCCAAGTACAGACTTGTCGTCCGCATCACCAACACGGACATCATCGCCCAGGTCGTCTACGCCAAGCTGACTGGTGACATTGTCATGTGCGCTGCCTACTCCCACGAACTCCCCAAGTACGGTGTCCCTGTCGGTTTGACCAACTGGTCTGCCGCCTACTGCACGGGTCTCCTCATTGCTCGCCGTCTCCTCACCCAGCTCAACTTGGCCGACAAGTACGAGGGTAACCAGGAGATTGACGGAACCTACTACGAGGTGGAGCCCGTCGACGACGCCCCCCGCCCCTTCCAGTGTTTCTTGGACGTTGGTCTCCGTCGCACCACCACTGGATCCCGTGTCTTCGGTGTCCTCAAGGGTGCCGTCGACGGTGGCCTCAAGGTCCCCCACGGCGAGAACCGCTTCCCCGGATGGGACACCCAGAAGAAGGAGCTCGACGCCGAGACTCTCCGCAACTACATTGTCGGTCAGCACGTGTCTGACTACATGGCCGAGCTTGAAGAGGACGATGAGGACTCTTACAAGCGTCAGTTTGCCCGTTACATTGCCGAGGAGATCACACCTGATGACTTCGAGGAGATGTACGAGAAGGCCCACGAGCAGATTCGTGAGAACCCTGTCTACGAGGCTAAGGAGCACAACTACGATGCTGCTGCCCTTTCCAAGCTCAAGAAGTACAAGATGCAGAAGCGCAACCTCAAGCAGCGTGTGGACCGCATCAAGCAGAAGAAGGCTGCCTGGTTGGCCAAGCGTGCCGCTGACGAGTAAAGGGGGCAGATGTCGCGTCTCAGCAACGTGTTTTGTTGCAATTGTGATGGAGAACTATGTTTTACTCTAATAAAATACGATTCCTCCATACCTCACTCTGCGATAACTTCGTTCTAATCGTGATTCTCTCGTCTACCTCATGTATTCATGTTTATGGATTTTTTTTTCAATGATTCTCCATTGGCATATGCCAGATCAAGGGCGTAGCTCCCTTTCTGTATTTCAGCTGTGGAGGAACAACGTTACGAGGATTGCAAAATCTAGTTGCAAAATGCGTTTGAAACTGTTTATTTGTCGATAGTAATGCCGGGATGAACCGATAGCGCGTTGGTCCGCTTTTACCATGAAGGCTTATGATCGATCTTATCTTGTATATTGCCCCCTAATTACCTGAAAAAACCTGCCTTTAATGCGTTCATCGTGTGTACGATAGCGGCTGACTTGCTTGGATAATCTATGAAGCTCGTCTAAGCTCATTTTGATGGCTCGCTACGTTTGTAAAGTGATGGAGCGATGGGGCACATGAAGGCACGCAAATTATCCACTTGGCACGGAAATCTGCGCTCCGGGATCGCCCGAAATCTGCAATTTAATCTATTGGGTGGCACTCCAGGATCTTTCCCAGGTTTCTGTAGTTTTCTTTGCCCTGCCCTAAGCCAGTGACGCTGCGGGTGTGATGCGCAGGAATCACTGGTGCGTTCGTGAAGAGTTGGAGCGAAAGTATGCGCGTGGCGCTGGTGATGCCGATCTACAAGCCAATCGCGCCGTGGCCATTCTGAAGGTGTCTGATCCTCATGGTCTCATTTGGACAATTTTTCTGCATTTTTTAATTTTTTGGTCTTGGTGATTAAATCAGGCACGCCTCGTTCCCGTCATACAAAAACTCCTTCTTCGCTCAGCGCCACTTTTTTCTTTTTTAGATCACCACCACTATGGACTCCAAGACCGCCATCGATGTCGCAGACCTAACTGCGCAGCCTCCATTGGAGGTCAAGGAGAAGCCAATGTTCGGCAAGCGACCCCTCAAGACGGCTCTGATCCACCTCGCCATCTGGATCCCGATCACTGCCTTCATTATTGCACTCATCATCAACGGGCGCGGCAAGTCTGGATTCGAGCTTGCCATCGTGGTGTACGCTTTCATCACCCTCAGATTGCTTGCCCAACATGTGAGCATGAGCCAGCTCGTCTACGGTGAGATTTGACGATGCTTTCTCAGTGGAATATATCTGACTGTCTGTGATTCACAGCTCCGCTTGGCAAGCTGTTTGACATGGTCTTCGGATGGATTCCAAGAACCATTCCTGCCAATCTTCAGATGCCGATTGCAGGTGGTCTTTACCTTGTCATCTTGATTGTCACTGCCTGTGCCACTCCCGTTACCGAAGTCGGAACTATTCCCCAGCGCATTCAGTCTATCATCGGACTTCTTATCATGACTGGTGGCCTCTACGCATCTTCTGCCAACAAGAAGGCTATCAACTGGCGCACTGTTGTCTGCGGATTCTTCCTCCAATTTATCATTGCACTTTTCATTCTGAAGACTCAGGCCGGAGTTAACATCTTCAACTTCTTGTCAACCTTCATCGCCAACTTTTTGGAAGAGTCCAAGGCCGGTCTCGCCTTCGTCTTGGGTCCTAACCAAGATAACCCCTTCAAGTACACTTTCGCTGTCGCCGTTCTTCCCGCCATTCTCTTCTTCTGCTCGTTCATTACCATTGTCTACTACTTGGGCGGTATGCAGTACTTGGTCGGCAAGTTTGCCTGGTTGATGGTTCGTCTCATGGACACGTCTGGTGCTGAGTCTGTTGTCGCTGCCGCTTCTCCTTTCATTGGACAAGGAGAGTCGGCTCTTATGGTCAAGCCCTTTGTCGCGTTGATGACCCGGTCTGAGATTCACGCCGCCATGACTTCTGGTTTCGCCACCATCTCCGGTTCCGTCTTGCTCGCTTACGTGAACTACACCGGAAACTCGCCTGCGGCTACTGCCACCATTTTGGCGTCTTGCTTGATGTCCATGCCGGGTTCTTTGGTTGTTTCTAAGCTCCGCTTCCCCGAAGAGGAGGAGTCCATCACCAAGGGCTTCGTCAAGGTGCCTGAGAATGAGGAGAAGGACGCGAACTTGCTCGATGCTGCCTCTAAGGGTGCCGCGATTGGTGTTCAGCTCGCTCTTCTCATTGCCGGCTCGCTGATTGCTATCATTGCTCTTTACCAGTGCTGTAACGATCTGGTCTCCTGGGCTTTCTGGATGGTCAACATCTCTAACTGGATCGACGCTACTAAGCCTGTCACCATCGACCTCCTCCTTTCCTACCTGTTCTACCCCTTTGCTCTCTGCATTGGTATTCCATTCGGATCTGCCCGTAAGGGTGCTGAGTTCATGGCCACCAAGATGGTTGTCAACGAGTTCGTTGCCTACTCTGACCTCTCTGCCTTTGCCTACAGCAAAACCACCAACACTGATGGCTCCTTCCCTCTTAACGGTGCCTTGGATGCCCGTACTGTGCGCCTCCTCACTCTGGCCCTCTGTGGTTTTGCCAACATCTCCTCGATTGGTATCCAGCTTTCCATCTTTGGAGTTATTGCTCCCACTCGCAAGAAGGATTTTGCTGAGCTGGCCATGTCCGCTATGATCACCGGAACCCTCTCCACCTGGGTGTCCGCCGCCCTTGCTGGCGCTCTTTTGTAATCTCGTCTACAATAGTTTTTTAATGTTTTATAGACTGGTTTGGGGAAATAAACAGTGTGTGGGCAACTCCCTAAAACTTTCTTGAACTCCCTCCTTGGAAGCCAACATATTATAACTTCGAACTGCTCTCGGCGATGTCAACGACGACCTTCCCGTACGTCTTCCGCGCCCCCAAGTCGATCATTGCATCGCCCACAGACTCCAAGCCACGATAATGCTTCGCATCAAACAAAAGTGGTCGGATGGGCTTGCCATTGATATGTCCTGTTCCAAACATGTCGAAAATTCCATGCCAAGTTCTTCCGACCACCTCGTTTTCGTTGATGGTGGAAGCTCCCCAAAACACACCAATCAACGAGGCACCCTTCAGCAACAAGCGGTTTGCTGGCACGGCTTCAATTTTCCCGTCGCCTCCCGCAAATCCAACCACCAAAATGCGTCCATTCCATGCAACGCATTTTGTGTCTTGAATAAAAGTGCCCACTGGGTCGTAAATGACATCCACACCGGGCTTGTCGCGCCCCGGAATCTGTCGCACAATCTTGTTGACCTCAGCGGCCCAGTCACCCTTTGTGTAATCAATCACATAGTCTGCGCCCAATCTGTCCTTCACAATGGCACACTTTGCTGCACCACCTGCAGTTCCAATGACAATTGCACCCAGATGCTTCGCTATCTGAACAGCCGTGGAACCCACTGATGCAACACGTTAATTCCGAATCGAGATGGCGAAATCTTTCATGCGCACCTCCTCCCGCCGCAGCATGCACAAGGACAATCTCGCCACGCTGCAACTTGGCCTTTTCAACAAGGGCCAGCCAGCTTGTCGGGTAAATGATGAAACATGCAGCAGCTTCTCTGTATGAAAGCCCAGATGGAATTTTGAAAAGAATTCCCGGAGCGGGTATCGTGGTAATGGAAGTGGCGAAGGCGCCTAGCCCTCCATTGGTGGAAGACCCGAAGACGCGATCGCCAATCTGTTTGCGGACAATTCAGACGGGCGAAAATGCATACTACATGAGCTGGTGATAACTAATCGTGTCCATCAATGTAAACCGGCAAGACGGACCTTGTACTCAACGACGTTGGCGCCAACAGCCGTGATGTGACCGGCGAACTCTGTCCCCGGCACAAAGGGAAGGGTTGGCTTGGACTGGTACTTACCTGTTTCAGGTTAGTTCCATCGGCTCGAGAGTCCCTGCTCACCTTGCACCATCAACAAATCCGCGAAGTTGATTCCAGCGGCCACAATGGAAATGCGGACACTGTCTGCATCCAATGCGTCGACGGTGACGTCGCTGACCCGAAGTTCCCTGGGCGACTTGACGAGTTCGCGGACAAGCAACGCTTTTTGTGGGGACATTTTCAGTCATCCATTTGGGGGTATCTTCATTGTCATAAAGAAAAATGCGCTATGTGCTCGTTTTTTTCTTTGAAGTCTTGGTCACCGTAGCGACCAACTTTCCGTCTGTACTTGTCCCCTTCCTCTGTGCCGCTGGTGCCGCTGGTGGCGCGGCGGACACCGACACCTGTTTTGATCCCAGATTGCTCAATGCCGTCGCGGTGCTTGTGTTAAGTTTGGGACTATTCTGCTTCAAAAGTCCCGTCGATTCTGTTGGCAAGAAACACTGCATCCAGGGTCATTCTCTCGTTGTGTTTGCCTGGCGATTTAAGCACGTCATACCTGGTTGCGAGAATTACTCCAATGTTGTTGAACGGTCCACACATTGCCCGTGACTGAATCCGTGACACTTCCATCGATTCCATTACATCTATTTTGTCTATCACTTCGAGCTCATGGTGACGGGACGGAGGAAAGCAAGTCCTTACAGATCGCCAATCTCTCCATTCCGCGTTTTAGACCACCACGAGAGCGGCGGACCATATCCCGTGGCCACATTGACTAAAGGGTTCGTGATGGCTTCTGTAAGCTCGTGACTAGCAAGACCACACATATTGTTGAGCATGAGTGGCGAATTTCCACATCCAGTGGTGCATAATCCATCCAGGTACGGAAAGACGCCATATGTGACGCGAGACGCGCCGACGTTCAAATCGCTGACATCCACAGAGCTGTGATACGAACAAAAATCTTGACACGAAATCTGACCACCATGCATGACGCGGGTACCCTGTGCAATGTGAATGGCATAAAAGGAGTTGACGTTCGCTGTGATGGATCCCGCTTGTACAAGCCTTCGTATCATGGGTTGGAGATCTTGTAAGTCGTCCAACATTTGCTTTCCAACGGAAGTCTGATTTACACTGCCCACATACTTTCCGCGACCGATTGTTGTCTTTGATGTCGAATATTCCGCCGCCAAGAAGTCAACGACGGGCGACGTGGCAAACCAAGTGTAAAACATGGTGAGCTCAGATTGAAACGGCGCGTTTCCATAGAAAATGGTAGATCTGATCAAATGTTCAGGCGACGCGACGTGCCTTAGGCAAAATAAGTTACATTTCCACGTTCTTCAACAGCGGGCCACCATAATACGTAAGGGTCTGTGCATCACGTCGGTCCACATCCTTGTCTGGATGTTGGGCTGCGACAGGACAGCACAGGGCGAGGACAAGCGCCAGGAGGGGTGCGCCGAGCATGGGTTTCGATTCAAGAAGCGAGACAATGGCAGACAATGGCGGGCATTGTTGCCTGAGAAAATGGTCTCCGACACGACGCCCGCCGCCAGCGACGCCTTCGTCCCCGCACGCAAGGTTTGCCTCTCTCCCGGACCGCACGTCCATCGCTAACCGCGCAGCGTGAAGCGGCTGTCCATCTACTCGGACGGCGCAGGGGCCGCTGCGCTCGTGCCGCCGCCCACGGCGACCACCGTTGAGCGCGGACTCCGCACCGCGCGCCACAGCGTCTCGGACCACTTTGCCGCCACTCGGGTACCTCACACTGTCCTTCGCCCGTCCCCTCTGCCCTGCGAGGCGAAACCTTACCTGTAAAAACGCAGACCACGATCCAGGGCTACACAGACTCCTACTTTGCATTCGAGGACTCGGTCCGCGCCCGGGTAAAGCCCTTCTACACCCCCACCGAGCCGCTGCTGCCCAACGCGCTCTACGTCACTATCGCCGCCTTCGCTGGCTCCATCGCAACAGTAAACTCAAAGCGGGCCCTGCTGCGCGTGGGCGGCCCAGTCGGTCTCGGTGTTGCTGCAATCGCATGGTGGTACCCGCAGACGTCGCAGAAGCTGGTCGGCGCTGGTACCGCTGCTGTTGGGTTCGATACCAAGATTGTCACAGACTCGTTGGATGGTGTATCAAAGTCTGTGTCCGGAGCATATGGAAGTGTGCAGGGTTCCGTTTCGGGAGCAGTCAAGAGTGCCCGTGAGGCGATTGACAGTGTTGTGGGCGGCAACAGGAAATGAGCTTCAGGCAGATATGGGCGAGTTAATATATACACCCCCACTACTTCAATCTTTTTCTCTCCTGTTTACTAGTTTCGACTCATCCATAAAGTCACGTCACAGACTAGGAGTTCATTCCTCACTGCTGACCGAAATGAGCCAGAAAACGCCTTCATATTGTTCCTCTGAGACGAGGCTGTCAAGGCTCGCCAGCTGCCGTGTGCGCACGACGAATCCGACACTATGCGTATCCAAGAAGGAGCTTGCCCATATGACGCGCCCTGCACCGAAAACTTTCTCATGTGGGAACAAATCGAGTTTGTTGGATATAAGTACGAAATGCTTGAGTGACGTGAATGCAGCCTCCTCGGCCAGTTCCCTACACGAGAATGGAAATCTGTCAAATCCGCCGACTATCGAAACTGAATCTTACTCCAGAATCACCTTGGCATCTTCAACAGTCCATTCATTTCCGTCATACAATTGCTCCAAAGAACAGGACCTGACTGATATGCGTTTGGCAATGTGAGGATGTGAGAAAAACTAGGAAGCATTTGGCGTCACTTTCAATCATGTTTCAAAAACTTGACGCACACACAGTAGAGGGTATGTTCCAGGACTTTCTGCAGAAGGTCGTGAAATACATGAGATATATTGTGAGACGAGCGCCAGTATTCTAGGTCCTCTTTCTGAACAACTCTGCTGTCATGGAGATGGACACCGACGAACCTTTCCTGACAGTCGCAACGCGAGAACGTATCGCCTTGCCCGGGAACTCAGATTCGTCAAATGAGACGCAAGAGGCGCCAGTGCAGACTCTTGAATCATTCCAGCTGACGCCGTGGCGGTTTGCCGTGGCCGGAGGTGACCTCAGTCCATCGTCCCAGTTTATGACCAACAACAACAAATATAGCCGTATTTCTCAATATTGTCGCAAACAATCTTCAGTATTCAAGCTACGGCTCGGTCACATCAACCGTTGCCGCCCGTTACAACACCTCAACGGGCACAATCACAGGCCAGGCACTGTGGAACAGCGCGGCTTTCATTCCAGCCGTATACCCGACAATGTGGCTCCTCGACACGTAGGTTTAAGCATGAGATTCGACCGATTGCTGCGGTTCCCCAGCAGCTTATCTTGTAGAGAAACAGGCACGGAATCCGCTATGGACTGCTCGTGGCAGCTTTCCTCAACACGACAGGTGCTCTGTTACGCTGGCTTACCTTTGCTGTACCTGGCAAAGTTCCTCTGCTCTATGTTGGTTCGATTGTTGCCGGTCTGGGCGCCTCGCCTTGCATGGATGGTCTGGCTGCCCCCTCGACTGTTGCGCAGGCGCTGATATCGAACGGAAACAGCCTCCACAAAGACTGCCGCCCACTGGTTCCCAGAGTCGCAGCGCCTCACCGCAAACGCGTTCATGAGTCTTGGAACACCGATCGGCAGTGCGGTGGGCTCCCTCCTGGGGCCCCTCATCGTCAACAACGATCCTAGCAATGTGGATGCGTTCAACATGGTCATCTTTGTCGCCACCGCCGTTCTCTCCCTCAGCGCCGTCTTCGTGCGCAAAAGCAAACCCGCGAATCCACCCTCTCCCTCCGCTAGCAAGCCCCTTCTTCCCTTCCGCGCAGGCATCGCCACCATCACGCGCAACCTTTCCTTCTGGGTTCTCGCCTGGGTCTACGCGGCCATCCTGGGGGGAATGGCCACCGTGACCACCTTCACCTCTAGTTACATCCAGCCCTATGGCTACTCCGAAAGCGTCGCGGGCAACCTCGGGGTGACGATCGTGGCCAGTGGGATCTTCGCATCCCTCGTCGTCTCGCTCGTGAATGACCGTCTCAAGATGCACCGCGCGGCCCTCAAGGTCCTCGCATGCACCTTCCTCCTCGGGAATGTGCTCTTCTTCCTCGGCGCCATCGATTCAAATCGCTCCTGGATGCTTTACTTGGGCTGCGCCTTGGGCGGCGCGGGCGGCTTGCCTGTGGTGGGACTCGCGTACGAGCTCGGCGTCGAATGCTCCTTCCCCGTTGGTGTGTATTTTCTTTGCTATGACTCCCCGCCGCGTTCTAACGACGCGAATGCAGCTGAAGCAACGAGCACGGGGGTCCTGAACTTAGCCTCGCAGGTTCTCCTGGTGATCATGATTCCCGTCACGAACGCGCTTATGGATCCCGTAGATGGAACGCTTGAGCGCGGGCTCATAATGAATGTGGTTGTGGCTGCGTCGGCGGTAATGGCGGTGTTTTTTTATTTGGCCGTGAATCGGCGCATTGAGTTGGAGAAGGAGTACTTTGCAATGGAGAAAGCAGGGAGGAAGCCCGAGGATGAGGGAAGGGTGGAGGTGGAAGGGGTTCTGGTTTAGCACTTTTCAATGTTGTCAGACGACGTGTTCCTCTATCTTCTAATGTTGCTTGCTCCCGGCTCCCGCGACGCAGCTGACCGATACAACGAAAGTGAAATAAGTTATGAAAGGACTTGATTTTCATTGGGCACTGTGACTCCATTGATTACAAAAAGAAGAGCCGACAAAGGGCCAGTCGACAAGATGCGCCGAAGGCATCAAGGACAACATGGATGCAACTCAGCCTACCGCCACATCAACACAAGGTAGGCCCCAATCGTGGCACACCTGCCCGGGGTATGACGATGAATGCACATCGATTGCGCATCAATTTCCCACGTCCGAGTAAGCGAAGTATGGGCAACTGGGATGAAATATGTTTTAAATTGTTTGTCATTTTATTTACGACATTGGATTGGAACTTGAAAGACCAGACTTCTAATCAATGAGCAGATACGAGAATGGGACATACGAACAATGAATGCAACCGGTTTCCCTTGTTTTTAACCGGTGGTCAGAATGGTTTTTTGGGTGTAGGTTAGCTGCATCCTACTCACCTGCTTTTTGATCCTTTCCAGTTTCCTTTTATTGTTTGAAACGAAAGTGAAAGTGGTGATAAACGCGAGAACGCAACTACAGCAGCTTCCAGACGACCCTCCATCAAACCGGCAACCCCAATCTTACTCTCAAATCCCGATCCGAGACAAATGAGCCTCCCAACTGATTTCCAAGTGTCAACCATCCCGGCCGCGTGTTGTGTCTCCGGCCAAATATTTCCAGCTTCTTGCCTCCAGGGCAAAGGCGCTCAATTAGGTTGTAAATTTCATCCGGCTTGCGGCTGGTTTCTCTGACCTCAGCCACGAGAACGTCTGAATCGATGCCTACATGTATGGCCTGTCAATCGGATTCTATAACCTATTTGCGGGCATGAACACGTACCAATATTGTAGTTCTTTGGATTCCCCTTAACGGCGACGATGCAGTGCTCTTTTCCGTGGTTTAGCCAGTGACCCGTGCGACCCGTACGGATGCTAAGGCAAGAAACGCGCAACACAATCATCAATCATGGGATGTAACACAAGGGCGATCACCAGGGGGTCTGCTCACATGCGTTGAAGCTGATTCGTTTTGATCCACACAATCTCGTCCACTCGCCGGTACCCCCAGATTTGCAAACAAAGACGCGCCAGCTCCATGGCACGACCCGTCACTATGTGCAAGGATTAAAAATAATAAAAACAGCTTGTGCTGACTGTGAAGAGGATGGATGGACTTGTCTACTGTTCCCCGGTCCAACATAAAATGCAAAAGCTTTAAAAACTGACCCCATAAAAAGAGGAACCCTCCGTCCACGCCACTCTGCAAGTCTCCAATCGGCATTTGTTTCATTTCGTCGTCAGTCATGGTCCCATACGGCAGCTGCATATGAATGTCCCAAGGGGGGTCGCACATGATGACACTGTAATCGCCGCCGAGGCGCTTGAGATCTATTTTGCGCACGTCGCACTCGAACCATTGGGCGGGCTGGAGGGGCGCAATGGGTGGGGGTGGCGCGGCGACGTCGAGCGAGTGGAGCAGCCGTTCGCTTGGATCAATTTCATAGTGCACAAACTTGCAACCGTCGCGCATTCTGTGGCACGTGTTCTGTGACGTGTTGATGTCGTGTCATTTGGGTGGTGCGTAATGGGTGGCTGAGCTCGAACGGCAGCAAAACCAAGCATGCGACACACCTACCAAGTAGGAGCAGTCTCCGAGGGCTGCATCAGTGTGGGGCAGTAGTATGCGGACTAAGTGGACCTTGTCGCATGCGAGCGACGCGATGGTTACGCGACGAGCCGTTGCGCACTCCGCCCTTGTTCCAAACTGGCAGAACTCTTTGAATGTGATGCGCGCATTGTCTGGGCTTGCCGTGATGCGCTGCAGCTCTTGGGCGATGAGCCGCTGCTTTGCGGTCGGCCTGTCGTCCATCGTTACTCCGGTGGTGCGGTTGGTTGAAGCGGTTGGTTGACACGACACTTTTTTCTTTTCGCGTGACAAATGAAGGAGGAGAGGACACAAGCCCCCCCCTTGGCAGCGGACTTCAGCCGTGTTCAAAGTGTTCTCGCGCAGACGGACTCTGCTGTCCAACCGAGGTCTCGATGCAGTGGTCCGAGTCGAATGCGATTGCCGAGTTCCTGTTTGAGCGGCCCGTCCTCGCGCGGCCGTTCTTCGCCGGGCCGCGGCTGCTGCACCCGTCCTCGACGGACGCGCAGACAACGCTGACGCGCCGCGACGCGACGGTCCTCGTCACGCGCAAGGCGCAGCTGAACCGCTTCTGCGCTGCCGCGTTCCCGCATCCGATCCTTCTCGTTTGGGTCGTTTCCACGAGCGTTGCGCTCGCCGCCGCCGCGCTGTTCCTCGTCTTCGTCTTCGCGGCGCCGCAGCTTCCGTCGTCGGCCGTCGTCGCCGTCGCCGCCGTTTCGCTCGTCGCCGTTCTCGCCCTCGCCGCCGCCGTCGCCGTCTACTACCGCTCCACCCGCGCCCACGCCCTCGCCCTGCTGCCAATGAAGCTCAACGAGTTCAACGACCTCGACTTCGCTTCCGGTCTCGCCTTCTCGCTCGAGCTCGATCGAAAGGGCGTCCCGCACTCAGTCGTCGTTCATCGCGTCGCGCAAGCATATGACAAATTGGAGGATTGAGATTACGATGACAGCCCGAGCGCCTTTCTTCCGATACTGTAAGACTGGAGGCTGTTCCTGTTCGGGTGTTTGTAGAATAATATGAATTCATGAAATAAATTGTAATCGAGTAAAAACCCAACGAGAGGCTGCAAAGCGGCCATCGACAACTGACGTCCAACATTCCATGACGAAATGGAACACTTCTTTTTTTTTGCGACTTTAGGGTGACTTTCGGCCACAAGTAAACGAGGTATCAAATTTAAACGCAGTTGCAAACACTGACCATTACCGTTCTCGTTTACTTCCTTGTGAGGGTTCAAACGCAATGAGAATTTTGATAATTCATTCACGTTTCTTTCATTAAAAATCAACAGTGCCCCCCTAACGCCCAGAAAAATTCCATTTAATCCCTGTTGTCACTTTGCCAGGCGGATTATCCCTACTGAAGAGCTATTTTTGATATGGAACATGCCTCTTGTGTACAACTCGCACCGATGGCTGCACATTTGTGTGATTATGAAGGTCAGGAAAGGAGGCCAACTCAAGAAACACAGAAATTTCCAGATCCATCACCAATGCCGCAATGATCTTGGAGATGAAAAAGGGCATGAAATCTCGGAACAGATGGCCGGAACTAGAAAAGGCAAGCTTTGAAACCACAGACGAGCTTTTTCTGGCTTTGGAGGAAGTTGGACAATGGAGTCAAAGCCTTTCGACATTGCCGAGCTCGCTGCAGCCCCACAGCAAGATGCGGACAAGAAAACGTTTGGCAAACGCCCCCTCAAGATAGCTCTGCTCCATTTGGCCATCTGGCTTCCTCTCACGGCCTTCATCATTGCCCTCATTATCAATGGGCGCAATCGTCCCAACGATTCTGGATATGAGTTTGCAATTGTCGTCTATGCCTTTATCACCTTGAGACTCCTAGCTCAGCATGTGAGCATGAGCAAGCTCGTCTATAGTGAGTTGTGTTGAACGTGAGTTGAATCCTCAACGCTTACCATGCCTCCTTCCCGCCTTTTCGAAGACCCTCTCGGCAGACTTTTTGACACTCTCTTTGGCTGGATCCCCAGAGCCATTCCAATTTACCTACATATGCCAATAGGTGGCCTTCTTTACCTCGTCGTTTTGCTAGTCACCGCTTGCGCGTCGCCAGTCACGCCAGTTGGAACTATTCCCCAGCGCATCCAGTCCATCATTGGGCTCATCATCTTCACTGCTGTTCTATATGCCACCTCGGCCAATGGAGCGGCCATCAACTGGCGCACCGTCGTCGTCGGATACTTCCTCCAATTCTTCATTGCCCTCTTCATTCTCAAGACCCAGATTGGCGTCAACATTTTCAACTTTTTGTCTTCTCTCATTGCCAAATTCTTGGAAGAGTCCCAGGCTGGTCTCGCGTTTGTGTTGGGTCCCAAGAACCAGAATCCTTTTGCCAACACGTGGGCTGTCGCTGTTCTGCCTGCCATTATTTTCTTCTGCTCATTCATCAGCATCGTGTACTACTTGGGTGGTATGCAATACATTGTCGGCAAGTTTGGTTGGCTTATGGTTCGTCTTATGGATACCTCTGGGGCCGAGTCTGTCGTTGCTGCTGCTTCTCCTTTCATCGGTCAAGGAGAATCTGCTCTTTTGGTTCGACCCTTCATTGCGTACATGACCCGCTCTGAGATTCACGCAGCCATGACCTCTGGTTTTGCAACCATCTCAGGCTCCGTCTTGCTCGCTTACGTCAACTACACTGGTAACTCCCCTGCTGCCACAGCCACCATCTTGGCATCTTGTTTGATGTCTATGCCGGGCTCCTTGGTCGTCTCCAAGCTCCGGATTCCTGAAGAGGAATTGTCTATCACCAAGGGCTACGTAAAAGTCCCCGAGTCTGAGGAGAAGGACGCCAACTTGCTCGACGCTGCCTCTAAGGGCGCCGCCACTGGTGTTCAGCTGGCTCTCCTGATTGCAGGCTCCCTTCTCGCCATCCTCTCCCTCTTTCAAGTCTGTAACGACCTTGTCTCCTGGGCCTTCTGGATGGTCAACATACCCAACTGGATCGACTCTACCAAAGGTGTTAGCATCCAGCTCCTTCTCTCCTACCTCTTCTACCCAATCTCCCTCTGCATCGGCATCCCCTTCGACTCCGCGCGTAAGGGCGCCGAATTCATGGCTACCAAGATTGTCGTGAACGAATTCGCCGCGTACGCGGACCTCAGCACCTTTGCCTACAGCAACGCGACCCTCCCGGACGGCTCTCACCCGCTGAACGGCGCCTTGGACGCGCGCACTGTGCGGCTTCTCACGCTCGCGCTGTGTGGGTTCGCGAACATTGGTTCCGTGGGCGTGCAGCTGTCCATCTTCAGCGTCATTGCGCCCACGCGCAAGAAGGACTTTGCAGAGCTGGCCTTGTCGGCAATGATCACGGGCGCCATGTCGACATGGGTTTCTGCTGCCCTGGCTGGAGCTATTTTGTAGTGGTCAAGTTCGCGCATTCCCTTTTCCTTATTTTTTAATTCTGGTTAGAATCATTTTTCAATGATGAACACATCATCAAGGGGAAATAAACGGCGTGTGGGCAACTCCCCCTAAATACAAAGCAGTGGATGTTCCTTTTTTCATGAATTAGGCTCAGGATCCAAAAGCACAGAAAACTTGAAGTCTACCAGGGCCAAATCAATACGCACACATTCAATCCTGCAGTTGTGAAATGAAGAATGGTTTGAACGTGTCAAAACTGAAACAGAGTGGACTGCAATAGAAACGAAATAAGATGAAGCACGGACCTCCTCGCACTCGTACTCGATTGTGGTTTTTCATGTGCGTCATATACTGCTGTCCTTCCCTGGCGCCTCCTCTTATTGCTGAAGAATTGCGTTTCAAAAAAATAATACTAGTTATGATGTGTGATTTCATTCTAATTTTGAAAAAAAATAGGAGGGAGACTATGCGAGCATAGCATCCAAAAAGAACTTGTCGGTCTTTTTCACGTTTTTCGACAGAATGTATAATTGCTTGGTCGATTCCAAGCCTCCAAATTTTTGACGTTTGAAGGCAGAAAAAAGTTCAGCCCAGAGTAATTCAAAACAAGCCACTCAAGAATTCACTGTTTCAACCTGGTTCACCGAGGCCCGTGTACTGGTTGCGCAGAAAATAGCAGTCTAGCCTTAAGTAATCTTTTTCGCTGATACAGAGGTTTCGTCAGATTGGTCATCAAGTCAGGCTTGTGAGTCCCGTACATACTAGAATCAGGCGCAACCGTCATGAACACTTCTAACCAAGCACGTCTCATCCTATTTTCATATTTATTAAATTCTCGCAGAATAGTGGGCGCCAATGTCCCAGATTTCCGACATAATCCCGTCCTTGACCACGACAAGTTCTTGATATAAGTTGATCGTCGGATCGCAGTGACCTGGAATTAGTCGGACTTGCATTCCGACGACGATGGTGTCTGGTAAAGGAGAAGGTTCTGGATCCGTAGCGCACGAAACAATCCCGTGCTCATCCCCACCCGACTTGTACGTCAACGTGTTTTCGTAGCCCACAACCACTGGCGGACCACTGTCAAGACTCACGGCTTTCAGTCCGGCATCCAAGACGGCCCAGCGGCGCTGTGGATCCACGGAAATCACTGTGGCGACAACAAAGAGGCTGCATTCGAAGCGAACGCCTGGTTCGGGTTCGTTCTTGGAATAGTCCGCGTCCATAAAGAGGTACGATCCTGCCTGGATCTCTGTAAAGACGCCACTGCTCGCTTCGGTTGTCTGTTTGTATTTAAGATGGGAATGGATTCAAAATGGTGGAAAGATAGACGTACAAAGGTTCCAGTTCCGCCTCCGGAGATGATGGGGCAGGGAATGCCGGCCGCGAGCAATCGATCGCGGCATACGCGTGCGATCGCCACAGCCGAGTTGTTGACGCGATCGCGTCGTTCCGCCGCGTCCCTGACGTGCTGCAGCATTCCCTGGTAGCACTGGATGCCGTCGAACGCGAGGCCCGCCTGGATGACCGCGCGCGCGATGGCGACGACGTTGTCGGGATGGGATCCGCACCTGTCCTGACCGGCGTTGACCTCGACGAGGACGCCAATCGCGTGGTTGCGGGCGCATGCATCGCTGAGGAGGCGAACCAAGGGAAACGAGTCGACGCAGACGCGCAGCTTTGCGTTTGGGAAGGCGGCGGCGACTCTGAGCAAGTTGGCGACGGAGGCGGCCGACGCGAGCTCGTTCGCAACGAGAATGTCTTCTGCGCCCGCTTTCGCCGCCAGAAGCGCCTCGGAAACGGTGGCTGCGCAGACGCCGACGCAGCCGTTGTCCACTTGGAAGCGCGCGAGGGTCCCGCACTTGTGCGCCTTCACGTGCGGGCGCAGGCGCACCTCTGTCCCCAGCGCGTCGAGGCTCTCAATCAAACGGAGGTGGTTGCGCGCAAGCACCGTTTGCTCAACGAGGAGAAACGGGGTCGCGAGACTGATCGGCTTGTGCGCCATTTGTTTTTTCTCAGCAATCCACCATGCCAAACCCTTGGCGTTGCTGTCCACGACGAGGCTTCCTCTCGCGCGCTACTGCAAGACCAGTTAAACCCACTCTCGGCTCCGTTCTGCACACCGCTCCCATCCAGCGGATCGATACCACTAACGGACCCCTCTACACAAAGCTGTGGCCCGATTCAAATATCTCTCAACAGGCAGATGCACACACGAAGATACCCTCTGGATTGATTTACATATCCAACTTCATCTCATCGGAGCAAGAGACCCGAATTCTAAATACGATCGCATCCACACCATTCATCCAATCCATCCGCCGCCGTATGCAATTCTATGGCGAAATCTACTACCACACCACACATGACTTGCAATCTCTTCAACCCAACCAGGACACCTCCAACCCCATCGACTCCCTTGCCTGGCTCCTCGACCACACCTTCTCGCGCATCCCCTCCTTTTCAATCCCCCCGTCTCAGATTCTCGTCAATGAATACCGCGGGGACGCAGGATTGAGCTGTCACGTCGAGGACACGAACTCCTTTGGCCACTACATCCTTACACTCAGTCTCGTCAACCCGGTCTGGATGGATCTTAAGCCTGTCGTCCCATCTCAACAACAAGGCCCGTCCACTTCATCCAGTACGGGCAATCCATTTATCTCATCACCTTCCCAGCAACCAAAACCGCTGCGCATACTGCTGGAACCGCGAAGTATGCTCATTCTCGAAAGTGAATCCCGCTTCCGCTGGATGCATGGCATCACCAAGGGCAAGACGGTGCAACTGCCACATGGAGTCCCACCTATCCTTCGCAACGAGGACTATCTCCGGATCAGTTTGACCATGCGGTACCTGTTGGAGGGGAGGAAACGAGTGGTAGAGAATACCAAGGAATGGATTAATTAGAAGTGTCTGAACTTGAACTGGAGTAACACATATCATAAGCAATGTATGACTGAACTTGAAACGTCGGAAAGCAATACTTCCTTGAAGAGGGTACGCCAGAGGGGCCACAAGAAGTGATGGGATAACAGTGAAAATTACAATATTTGTTCATTGCTTACTTATTCTGCAGATTATAAATCGCTTTAGTGCTAATCCCACCAAGGACAAGCTAAGAACAACCCAACTTTCATCAATGATGGCCCAACCCATCACCGTCCTTCTTGTTCTCTACGCGGCGTACCTGTACTTTATACGGTCTGGACCGGTACCAACAATTGAAACGAAGCTCTTCGGACTCAATGCGCCGTCGCCTGTGATTGTAAAGGGATTCACGGCGCCAGGCTTCGAGCGGCTCAAACCATTGATGGAGCAGGGATTCCGTGACGGCGTGGACCTCGGATCGCAGTTTGCTGTCTATGGTAATGGAGTCCCCGGGTGGCAGGCGCCGTGAGTTTGTGTGAAAGCTGATGCCCGTGTCGGTCCCAGTGGACGGACAACTCGTGGTCGACCTTTACGGTGGCCACACGTCGCGCGCGCGAACGAATGAATACAACGCAGACACGTTGCAGCAAGTCTTTTCATCCTCCAAATGCGTGACGTCAATGGTCTTTTCCCACCTCCTCAACACAGGCCGCTTGCACCTCGCCGATCCCGTCGCCCACTACTGGCCCCAATTCGGCCAAGGTGGCAAGCAAAATGTAACCGTTCGTGATTTGCTGCGGCACCGAGCCGGGGTCGCGTGGCTGGACAAGGTGCGCGTGCCACGTCCAGAACACCTTCTGGACCTGGACGCCCTTGCGCAGCGAATCTCGAACCAGGGACACAACTTTGGCGGGAAACGCGTGAGCGCTTATCACGCCGTCACTCGCGGCTGGTTCCTCAACGAGCTCGCGCGCCGAGTGACGGGCGGCAAAACGGTCCGCGATATCATGTACGAGGAAATATTGCCCATGATTAACGGGGAAATGCATCCGGACGCGCATGCGATGCATTATGCACCGCGCGAGTCAAGCACCCAATCGTCGCCCTTTCAGTTCCACTATGGCATTCCTGACGAGCCAACGGCCTTATCAGAGGCCGTGAGGAAGCGAATGACGCAGCTGGATGGGCCTAGTCTTGTGCAAATGATGTTTCAGATTCTTGTGCCGCGTCCCCTGTTACGTGCATTGGGTATCTACCCAATCCCGTTTGCGCTGATCAAAGCGTATTTGTTGCCTGGGTCTATTCCAAATAAGGCGCTGCTTAGCTCCGGGTATCTTGAAAAGTTGATTCTTGTATTTTCTGCTCACAAGACAAGATGAACAGACCGGATTTCACGGGTCGTAATGGCGACTTTCCTTTCATGTACAACGACCCAACCCTGCGCCGCACACAGAGCCCATCATTCAATGGACTTACGAATGCACGCAGTCTCGCGCGTCTTGTGGAACATTTCCGAAGGAGCCAACTCAACACGAAAAACTCGACGCGCGTGGGGCTTGTTGGGTCCAAGCTTTTTGAGCAGTTGATGCATGTGGAATCCGCTGAATGGGACGTTGTGATTGAGAATCCCCTTGCATTCACCGAGAATGGGATGGGGCGGTTTGACCACGGTTTTGGAGCTTACGCAGACGAAACTCGCGTTGCCATGGACACTACATTCTATGGATGGATTGGCGCTGGCGGCTCTCTTGCCCTGTTTGAAAGGCATCTTGGCATTTCTATGTCATTCACCATGTGCTTCACGCTGCTGCAGAGTGTTGGAGACGAACGGAGCTGGAGACTCATTGAGGAAGTTGTTCGGGTCGCCAAAGCATTGAAGAAGGCCAAGGCTGCTACTGCCACTGGAGGAGAGTCAGTCCCGAGTGCACAAGATGCTTCGGCGAACCAGGTGGCAAGGACTGTCTCATTTTCATCTCACGGCCACGAGCTATGATGTCAAAGAGAAGAAGAATAAAGAGTTTTCATGAGTGAGGGCACTTTTGGACAATCTGCCCAAAATCCTGAATGGCTGAAGCCGAGCTTCTTCGGCATCGGCTCGCGCAGCTCGGATACCGCGAATCTTTTGGGAATGAGAGCCTGAGCCTAGTTCGGCATCTCGTCGCGGATCTTGTGCAGACAACCGAGGTTAAATAGCTGGTGACGAGTAGGGGCGGCCGACTAACCGGCAGGCCCTGTCAACACACACAGTCTGCACGCAAGTTTAAGGCCCAGGCTGAGGCGGCCGCGAAAGCGCAGTCTGCCCTGGGGGAGCAGGTGTGTATGCATTCGAGGACACGATGCAATATTCAAGCAAATATATCAGATTGCCCCATTGCGGGCGGCCCTTGCCAAAGTGACAGCTGAAAACAATGCAGTTCATGTTGACCTTGTCGCTGCTAAAGACGCGCTGGACGCGCAGAACCGCGTGGCCGAGGCGCTCGCTCGCAAATCGTCAGCGGAGGCGCAGCAGCTACGCTTCCTCGCGCACGTGTCGTCGTCGCGGCTAAGCGATGCGCTCGCTGATATTGAAAAGGAGCGGGACGCGATGGCCCTCAGGCTCTCACACATTGAACGCGACTCTTTCCCATCCACAATCAAGAAGGACGCGAACGCGACAGGTCGAAAAGTCTTTGAGCGGCTGCAAAAGATTGATCTCGAGACGGGCCTCGGTGGGTTATGCGAATGATGCAACGCGTCGGCTGACATCTCATTTTCCAGAGCCTGTCCTCAATCCATCGGCCGCCTTCAATCCACCTGAACCAGTCGTGGTGGATGCCCTTAGACTGGCTCAAGGCCGCATTGATCACCTGGAAAAAACCATGATGGAAGTCTCGAACCAGAATGCTGATTTGCAAAACGAGGTCTTCGCGTTTATTTCTGGTCTAATCATTCATGTTCTCACACATGAAATTGAGTAGATTCAATCGGTGCGCGACCAAGTCAAAAACCGAGATCAAGAAATCATGAGACTTGGAGCGCAACTTGAAGTCAGCAGGTCCCAGCAGTTTTCGAATGTTCAAGGTTGTTTCTTCCCACAGCATATCGAAGGTTCCTTAGATGCTGATAGCGACTCCGCACAGTACACGGCCGACCTCTCGGAGTTGAAAGAAATGAAGGGGCACCCCTGGATCCTATTGAATCCATTCATCAACTTCCCATCGCGCGTCAACGTATTGAGCAACTAGAAATGCAAATTGAGCACCTGCAAGAGCACATTGATTCCCTAGAAAAAGTACACCACCTCGTGGCAAGTATCCGGCTGAGTTGAGCTTTTTCTTAACAACAGGAACGAGCCAACGTGACTCAAGAAAAAAAGGAGTTCGCTCAAAGCCATACGGATCAGCGTCGTTTCCTTCAGCAAGATCTCGACGACGAGCGCGCCAAGACGGCAGGCCTCCTGGCCGCCATGACCAAATTGGAACGCATGGTGGAGGACCTTCATGCGGCAAAGGTGCGCATCGAAGAAGCGAGTGCGGCACATGTGCAGACGTCTGTGCCACCGGCTCCCACGGCTGTCCAGGTGCTCCAGGATGAGCAAACAGGGGCTGACCTTTCGGCAGAGGTTCAAATGATTCTCTTCATTTCCCCTCTGATTGTTTAATTATCAGATCAACGCGCTGCAGCGGAGAGTAATGGAGCTAGAATCCATGGTTCTGGAAAAGAAGGCGCGGGTTGAGTTTCTCGAGGAGGAAATGAACAAGCAACGCATGTACTCTCCGACAATCAAGACCGCTACTGTGAGCATTTGCTTAATGTACGCAATCCATCTTACTGGTTGTTTGTAGGAACAACGAGATCAAGAGATTCGGATTTCGGATCTTACTCGTCAGATTCAAGAGCGAGATCGGATAAAGTCCGGATTGGAGCGAGATGTCTCAAACTTACGTCGACAGGTTGATACTCCTCCATCATAATCTTTTGAGCATTGAACCGCCTGCCCTCAGCTGGAGTTTGCCATCAAAGGAACTGAGCGTGTCGCTGAATTAGAAAACGAGTACCGAAAGGTAGGTTTTCGTGGTTTGACTGACACGCCGTAACTCCTGAGGCTTGTAGCTTGCCAGCGCAAAAACCGAAGTTGATCAGCAGCTTAAATCTGTAACCAAGTGAGTCTTATCCAATATTACTGCATACCAGCGCTGAAACAATCATCCGCTAGAGAGCGTGACGATGTGATTCCAGTTTTGTCGAAGGTGGAATCAAAGCTCGCCGATCTCAATGAGACCATAAATAACGTCACGTCAGAACGCAACAACATTTCCAATCTGTATCAACAGAGTCAACATGAGGTTGAGAGATTGCGTGCAGGAACTAATGGGCAACGGGTACGTCAGTTTATCCTTGTTAACATTTATATTCACTCTTAAAGCACTTACCAGACACGCGAATCCTCCAACATTGCGCAACATCCATCCGAGGCAGGAGTTCAGACAGACTCAAACTCTCCAGCAAATCAATCTGTCCTGATTAAACCTGACGAATACTCTGCGGCCAAGACTCGTGTCAAAGAATTGGAAGCGCGTGAGCGTGACCTCGAAGATGAAGTAATCAAACTACAGTCGGATTTAAAGGCCATCATCTACAAACAGCGAGAGGCCGGCGCGAATACGGACGAGGCGATTCGCCAAATAGAATCTGAGCGGGACGGGTATGATTTTGGTTTTACTGTGCCCAATCAAATGCCAACTCAGGTACTAGATTCAAAGTGGATCTGGAAACGAAGGAAGTGATCATCGGCGCGCTAGAAGAGAAAGTGAATCTCCTGAATGAGAAGATAAACTTCAAAGAACACGAGATTCAAGACAAGGACAGACAGCTGGATGAAATGCGAAATGGAATATCGATGATGGAAATGAACCTTAAAGACAGTGTGAGCGACGTACTGCTCAAGGAAAGAAAGCACTGAATTAATTGAAAATTAGAATGTGCAACTCAAAGACACGCGTTCAAAATTACAAGAACTTACAACGAAGCGAGAATCTTTGGAATCTCAAGTAGCTCAACTTTCCTCGCAGCTGCGTGAAGCCAATTCTAAAATCGCTCAACATCGCGATCTTCTTTCTCAAGTGGATCAGGACCGGGATGCATACCGCACTCAGATGGATGATAAAACGGAAAAGCTGAGTGAACTGGAAAGAACGCTTTCGGCAACTCGCCTCGCCCTTCAAAAGGCTGAGACAGATCTGGCGCAAGCTTATGCTGAGAATGAAAAACTGTGTGCGCAGCGAGACGAACAAGACGAAGAGATGGGTGTGTTGCAGAGCCATTTGCGTGGTTTGAGTGGGGAGAAGGACCGATTGGCCTTTGAATTGAACGTGAAGAACATTTCCCTCGTCCTTGCATCGCTGCTACTTTAACACGTTGCATTATTTCTGCAGAGTCTGCAAGAAGATTTCCGCAACATGAGCTCGGATCTAGCAGCCATGACGAAAGAGAGCCAAGTTCTGAACGCTGAATGGACGGAGGTTTGTTGCTTGCTTGATTTCCTTTTATCATCACTCTAATGATGATGCTAGGTTGCGCGCGAACGCGACCATTTTCAATCGGAAGTAGCCCATTGTGAATCCCAAATTCATTTCCTGGATAACCTCGTGCGAGAAAAAGAAATGGAAAGAGATCGCGCGATGAACTCGTATGTTAAAGTTGTGGCAGAAAAGGACCGCGTAGAGATGCAATTGCGCGCCGCGGAAGAAGACACCACGAATTTGCGGTAAAGTTTTTTAGGGGCTTCGATGCAATTAAATTGAGATAACTCAATCATTGGAAAACAGGATGGAAGTTATTATGCGCGAAAAGAGAGTGGCTCAAGTCCAGCGAGAGCTCGAAGACGCTACGTCGGACGGGACCAACCTCAAGATTGATTTGGGAGCATACGAAAAACAGGCGAGCAACTTGACAAAGTCACTGGCCACATCTGAACGAAATTGCCGGCACTTGGAGGTAATGATATCTGTCTGCTTTATATGGGTTTATGTTCAACTTGCGGTATAGACGGAAAAACAAAGGTTGCTCCGCGAAGTGGGCGCGGTCCGGGATTTGGCTCAAACATTTGATCGCAATCGAGAAAACTTGCAGAAAGAATATTTAGCTGCAAAACTGGAATCTGATCGCCTCCAAAAGCTGCTCGACAAAGCTTTGGTTGACCAAGACAGTCTTGTGAATGAAGTCCGTAGTGAGGCAAGAAATTCTGATTGTGGATTCTTCCATCCAACTTGCTGAAGATATCTTTGTATAGAAACTGAAATACGAACGCCTCGAGGGCCTTCTAGCCAATGAACGAACAAAACATTTGGTGATCAATGCATCCGAAAAGGAGCATATTGTGAGTCAGCAGCAATCCAGTTTGGCGACCGCTGCGCGTGAGGTTTCAAGTCTGTCAGAACAACTACATTTATCTCAAAAGAAAGTGGAACAACTTGAAACAAAAGAGCGGGATCAAAGCGCAGGTGCATTACCGGAGTTGAGATTTGCCTTCATACTCACTCTGGAGCAATGCAGAAATCAGCAATCTGAGAACCGTGTTAGAACGAATGACCCAAGAGATGGATGAATTGAAGTCGCGTCCGCGGCAGATTCTTGCCTCCACGCCTAGTACCCCTCTTCAGCCAACCCTAAGTACACCTAGAGTTAGCTCACGCGCTGATTATCAGTTGAACTCAGAGCAACGCAGCCCGACAGCGTCGAAAGGAGACTCCGACATGGGAAGGAACCAGTTGGAGTTAGAGCAACGGAAACTGAGCACACCTAAAGGTGAATCAGAAGTCGAGCGACGGATTCGTGCAGAGTTGGAAAACACAAAAGCACAGTTGAGGTCATACGAAAAACAAATTGAAGAAAGATTGAGTCGAACTTCAACACCAAAATAAAGGCGTATCCATGTGAAAATACGATGAGTTGCTTTATTTCATAAAGTGGGACTCGATCAGATCCCTTACCATGATATGTCCGCTCTCATTTGCGAGTCTTCGCGCCTCACCAGTATCATCCCGCACTCTTCCATCCGTCAGCAGAAGCCTGACAATATCAATGAAGTCTTTCTCTGCCGCTATCCGCAGGCAAAATTCTAACTCGGCGGTGGGATCCGCCCGCCCATCGATTAGAAGAAGCTCCACAATGAATGTACATCCTTCTGCCGCCGCCGCTTTGAGGGAGAAATGGTCATCATCTGTCGGGTCCGCACGTCCGTCTTGTAGCAGTTCTTTCACAACCCCAACATGTCCTCCTCCACAGGAAGCAGCGAGTGCAAAGTTCATGTCAATGGTCGGATCAACTCGTGGATTTTTCAGTAGTTCCCTCACAACGTCAGCATGCCCTGCGAAGGAAACTCAGTTGATTGATACCTCATTCTCCAGACTGTCACCCACCATTTTGAGACGCGTGCATAATGCAGTAGTCGTTGTCGGCTCTGGGATCAGCTCTGCCATCTTCCAAAAGTAGTTTCACTACCTCTGTGTGACCTGGTGGAGTGATGAGTTACTCGTGAGGGATCAGTTAAGTGTTTCACCATTCTCTGCTGCTTTGCAAATACTGTATGCCGCATCGGCGTTCGGGTCGACGCCAGAACAGCGAAGCAGCTCCTTTACAACATCCCAATGGCCATTCTCAGCACTGACTGAGATTGCATTGTTGTCCGCGGCAGACGGGTCGCTGCGTCCATCTTCGATAAGTAAACGAACGACGCCCAGATGTCCGGATTGTGCAGCATATCGTAATGCCATGTGTTCGTTTGCAGCAGGATCCACGTTGGGCAACGTCAGCAGGAACTTCACAACCTCGACATGTCCACCTTCCGAGCTACATTGAATTGCGTAATTATCGTCTGCGGCCACATCGATTCTAGTATCAGACGCCAAAAGTCTGATGCAATGGGTGAAGGGGGGATGTGTTGAGATATGACCTTAGTTGCCAGCCAGGGCTTTACCGAACAGCATCGAGCTTGCCAGAACGAGCCATCCAGCGAAAGAGACGGTTCTTTTCGCTCGCAATGTTGATGCTGGGGACGGCGAGCAAGTGGCGACACATGCGCAGCGCAGCCCCGTCCGTCCACGGCCAGCGCTCGAACCACATCAGGTTGAAATCGCTGCTCGAGACAAGCTCCGCATGCGCCCAGTCGCTCTCGAGGATGATTTCGGCGTAGATGCCGATGCGGTACGAGAGCGGGAGACAAGCGAACGCATCGCCGCGGATGCGCAGCGCATCGAGCACGTCCCACAGACTGCGCCACTGCGCATTCCTTTGGCGCAGGGCGCGGAGATGAATGCGGGCAAACTCGACGTCGGCGAGGATCAGCTGCGAGAAGAGCGACTTGGACGCCAGCGCAACATGGCGCAGCTGGTGCGTGATGGGCAGCTGCGCCACAACGTCCTGGACGACCTCCGCCGGAAGACGAGACACGTGGGCGGCAGCGGTGTTGTTGCGTGCGCCGAGCATCGTGCTGAGCGCAACCGCACCTTGCTGAACAGCGGAGATCAGCGGCGAACAACGGACACGCTGCTTTTCTTTATTCTGAAACAGGCGGCGCTCCACTCGCGAGAACGGTTGAGCGTCATTTGCATCGACGTCCCCTGACAATCCGCTTCTTGCCTCGAAGGGGCTTAAGAAAAAACACGGCGCTGATGGACAAAGGCCAGACCCCGCATCATGCAATCTCGCTTGAACTAGAAGACGGTCCGGATGAGGACATCCCCATCTACGTTGACATGTCACCCTCGGACCCACGCCAGTTCTTCCAACTTTTGGATCTACCACAAGTACACGACGGAGGGACTCCAAAGGATCTTGAAATCTACTTTGGACCCAATGCTTTCACGGAGGGAGTTGTAAATCCTTATTATTCGCCACCATCGGAGGAGTCCTTGATTCCATTTCATCAGCTCCCGCTTGTCCAATTCACAAGCAAGGTGAATAACCCGTGTAATTTGAGAAACTACTGATTCACTCTTTGTTCTTGATTAGATTAAACGTATGTGTCCAAGTTCAATGTTCTTTAATGTCGCAAACTTCAACTTTCACCAGCATTATGAGCTTGGAAGCTGCTTGGTATGGGAGAATGGGAACAGGCCAAATCACCCTGGAAAGAAACCTCAGCTTAAGATTCATGATTACTTCCAGCAATACCATTTCATGATTCAAGCATCAATCAATCTCACACTTGTAACATTCAGTTTAATCTGCATCATGACCTTTTTCATAGATTATACAGTTATGGTGAATGGACTTTCCACACCAGTTCCTCCTTTCATTTTAACACTTGCAAGCATTGTCACAGCAATATTTTTAGAAATGTATGGGCATCCTCCAGTATCAAAAAGGGGTGTGTTGAGATACCTAAGAGTCCTTGGGCCTCCTTTGGTTGAGGAAGTAATGGTTTCATATGCCTGGCAAAATGGGTTATCACAAGATGTTAGATGCATAGCAAGGGCCCTACTTCAATCAGGAATTGGTGTCTGGATTGATGTCTTGAAGCTGACCACTGGTGACAGGACTTCACA
>MU614864.1:14469-31499 GCA_025201725.1 Chytriomyces sp. MP71 | reverse complement strand
CTTACCAACGCCACCATCACCCAAAACTACGATCCGATGCACAACCATGGTGTTGATGTTGCTTTGCTGAGAGGAGAGTCGCCCAAAGTTTCAATCCCGCAGATTCAATTTCACCTCAAGACTCACTCATTGATTGATTTACCCAGATGCATTGACGGAATGCAATCCTTTAAAGCATTGTACGCTGTAGGTTTGCCAAGTTGTCAGATATTGAAAAGATATGTAAGGAGTGTGGAAAGGAGAGTGGAATTCAACACGAAGTAAGATGTTCGTGAGGATAAACTGCTCTGTTTCAAATATTGTTCTGCAGTGGGAGTGTTGATTGGGTGGCGCGAGGGAGGCTGGGCGGGGACGGGGGTGGCGAGGAAAAGGGAAGAAGGATGGCGAGTGGCGACGACGACGTTGAGCTTGACCACGGGGGTTTGCGGGTGGCGATCCGGCCGCTCGGCGCCACGATCGCGCGTTTGCTTGTGCGCAGTGGCGACGGGAGTGCGCGCGACGTCGTCCTCGGGTTTGCGAGTGCGGCGCGGCAGGAAGCGGACGCGGCGCATCCGTACTTTGGCACGATCGGTGACTCTCTCGCCCTCCCTCCCTCTCCACCCCTCCCTCTACTACCCCTCCCTCCCTCTCTCCCTCTCCCTCGCCCTCCCCCTCACCCGTTCCCTCTCTCTAACCCGAACCCTCGTTTAAACCAGGCCGCGTGGCAAACCGCATTGCGAACGCGCGCTTTTCCCTCGACGGCACCACCGAGTTTGCGCTCGCCCGCAACAGCGGGCCGCACTGTCTTCACGGCGGATCCGTCGGCTTCGACAGCCGCGTTTGGACCGTCGTCGCCACCGCGGCCAATGCCGTCACCCTCCACATCGACTCGCGCGACGGCGACGAGGGCTTCCCGGGCCACGTCCGCGCCTCCATCGAGTACAGTATCCAGGCATCCACTGCCGAGCAACCAGCTGGTCTCTCCATTTCGTACAAGGTGGAAAGCATGGACAGCAAGGTCTCAATCGCCAATCTCACAACCCACTCGTACTTCAACCTGTCCGGCTTGCACAAAGAATCCATTTTGGACCACGTTGCGCACTTCCCAAATGTGAAGGGCCACTTGCTCACAGATGACACGCAGATCCCAACGGGCGAGCTCGTCCCCACTGGTCAAGACTCCGCGATGGACTTCACCTCGGCGCCTAAATCCTTTGGACGCGATTTCCAGCACGTTCAGCAGTTTCGTGGATACGACCATTTCTATGTTCTCTGTGATGTGGATGCGGACTTGACAGCTGCGGAAAAGAAGTTGCAGTTGGCTGCGATCGTGTCGAGTCCTGACAGCGGCATTGCCATGGAGTGCTGGACAGATGCCGTTGGCTTTCAGCTGTACACTGGCAACTGGTTGGATGGAAGTGTGACGGGTAAGCTAGGGTCGCAGCCCGCAGACGCCATTTGTGGCCCGCATTCTGGATTTTGCATTGAGGCGTCGGCTCCACCAGATGCCATCAACAGCAAAAGTAAGAATGTTAGAGACACTGTGATTGTACAGGCAGACAAGCCGTGGACGCAAAAGACAGTGTTTCGGTTTTCAATTGTCTGATCGTATCAAAATGAACAGTTGGTTGAATGTTCCTGATAGCCAGATATGGAGGGAATTCTTGTTTATCTCCTCGTTTGCGTTGTTGCCTTGTCGCAGCCTCAAAGTCACTTGGAATGTGGCAACAGAAATCTTCATTGACCATATGCAAGACCTTGTCTTTCCTCTTACATTCGTGTACGCTCGATGGTTCCCTGAATCGTTTGGTTTTAAAGGTTCCTGAACAGGTTTTCGCCGCCAAGTTTGTCAATTAATGACCCTTGTCTCATTTTTGCAATTTAAACCAATTTCTCGAAAAAGAATCAACGAATCAAATTCTATATAATGTTTTGACGGGCGTGATGGGTCTCACGCTGCTCAACGCAGCCTGGGTGGGATTCAGTTTCAGTCAGAATCGGTTCAGATTCATCTGGACACTAAGCATGCTCCATGGCTTATTCAGTACTGTCCTTTTTATTACCATCTTGGCCTTCTTAACAGATCAGATTAGTACTTGCACTGATTTGAATTGTTGAAAAGGGGTTGAATTGTTCCAGTCCAGTGTGACACAAGTTTAAGCGCCCTCATCCTTGAAAGCATTCGAATGGATATGATAGTTGGTAGCATTGTAAGTAGCAATAAATGTCTGAATTGTATGAGTTTTTGATGATGCCCTTGAAACATCAACTAACGGAAAGCTACCATTGCTGGACTACAGTTTTGGTCAAACCGATTCAAAGACATCCGTCTTTCTACAAAGTGCAAACACACGGAGCCGCAGTCTAATTGGCAGGGTCCTCTGCCCCCCAGGTTACCAAGCTGACTTCAGATTCGAGCGATGTGCATTGCTTGTGTGGCATTGATTGTGTGGCAGATTCCTCATCTATATCTACAACAACAAAAAGAGTTGTCAGGAGCTCCTCGACCAAGCTGACGACCTGGACGACGAGGTATTGAACAGTCGGACGGATCAGAGATGGGCCTTCGCCAGAAGACAGCGAGGATGAAAATTCGCTACGAAGGTCCAAAGCTACGAATCCGTTCTCTAATGACAACTGCGTTATTACTATATCTGGAGAAAAAACATACCCTCGGACACATATTAAGCATGAATGCACATGCAATGAAGCTGTTCGAGTAAAATGATGAATCATTTAATAAATCGCATCTTCTCACTTCATTGGGATGAGGTGATTGAACGTACCAGAGAAGTGCTTGGCCTCAAACGTTTTGGGAGTATTGATCAGTCAAACCGCAGTATGATTCTTTGAGAACACCGTATTCTACGCTATCTCTTCTAGCAAACATGCAAATTGCTTAGCCAGCCGATGACTACCGACATTGTCCACATCATCCAACGGATGGCGACAACGGTCCTTCAATGTACAATTCGATTTTCAACTTGTGGTCTTAGCCGACAGTGATACTCATGTGGCCATAGAAGGCTTGAATGTATGTAAGGTCCCATTGTTGATCCGAGTTGTAACTACGCGGGGATATATGAAGCGAAAATAACAATTCAGTGATGGTAGCGCGGCCGGGTACGCAGGTTCTAAAAACTGCGGCGTTGAGGAAGGGTTGTGGGAATATTATTTTTTTGAAACATCCCATAAGTAAAATTTATCAATGTAAAGATCATGATGTTGGGAACTATCATATCAAGCAAACAGCTGTTCAATGTATTTACTGATATGAAAGGCTTGAATCGAGTGCCCAAGTACCATATCGATTCGAGTTTAGGACAATGGGCTTGGTCGATGCCAAGTCGATCGCATGTCGGTGGAGGCGAACTTAGATCAAAATCGTTCCGCCTCCGAGGCAAATTTCGTCCAAATATAGTGCCGCGTGCTGTGAGGATTATGAAGCCAGCATCCAGCAATCGAAAAAAAAAAAGTCACCTGTCCAGCCGCGACACCACGCTCCGCCTCGTCGAAGTCAAATCTGTACGAGATGCTGCCGTCCGCACAATTTAAATTCTTTTTGAAGATTCCTGGTAAAGGCTCAGATTGGTGCCGTACTTTCATAGAGGCGCGAAGCTCGGAGGAATCAAAAAGAAGGGACGGTTCAGTTCCCGAAATCCAAGTCCAGTTATGAATACTGATACTAGTTTGCTTAAGAGCCGGGTGATTACTGGTACGTCGTTAATGAGGTCCCTGCCAGTGAATATTCATACCTGCCAGGAACCACAGTCACATCCCCTGTCTCCATGTCTTTGGCTGATACGAACCATTTTTCTGTCTGCCCACCAATTCGAGCTCGCTGCCCTACTGTATATTTCGAAACCCCATCATGAAGTCCCTTCACCTCCCCAGTCAGCGAGACAAAGCGGCCAGAGCGCGGTGCGACAAACTCATCCACAAAATCACGATATCGTTGGTCAGGATTCACGAAACAGATGCCCACGCTTTCACGTTTTGCGGCAACGTGTGGGAGATTGTTGAGATGTGCAATATGTTTGACACGGCGTTTGGGAAGGCCGCCTAATGGAAACAGGGTCTGAGATTTTCACGTTTGGTTAATGAGTTTGATTGGTATTTGTAACCTAGCAGGATCGAGAACGAATTGGGTTGAATATCGCGCTTCTCAGTGCGCTCCTTGACCTTCAGGCGTTTCCATCGTACAATTGTTCAATATTATCACATCAACGTTTGCATGATGCACTCCTGCATCTCTTTATCGTTGAATCATGATGAAACCTTCGCTTTACCACCTCCACTATTGTTTCTTTGGCAACATACCCGATTCAACGCAGATCCAGAAACAGTCGATAAAAAATATGACTGATCCTTTTTCCGGTCAAGGGCGCGCAGGAGCTGGGAGGCAGGAGGATATGATACGTCCGTGGTGCTAAATCCAAGCTGCGCATAGTGTCCAGTTGCGACAAAATCGGCCGTGCCAACTAAGTGAGAGATGGGTTGCGAAAGTTGTGGGAGAGGTTTGAGCTGAGAATAATTATAATTTGGGCTTTCGAGGCATCCTTCGACAGGGAAGAGGAGATCCTCGCGCAATGCCAACTCGCGGCATTCATCCATAATGCGCGATCGGACAAACGCAAGATCATGCACAGATTCGATTGAAGGAGCCTTAGAGAGAAACAGATTTGCGAAGGCACCAAACTTTATAGTTTGGTTGCATCGAACGTCTGGATTGGGCGTCAGCCCTTGCTCGAGAGCGCTAACCATGGGCTCAAATACTTGAATCCAGTATTCTTTTGTGAAGTTGACCATATGGAGCGGGATTTGAAGTGAGGAGGCTGTACGCTGAGCATCCTTAAAGTCCTGAGAAGATGTGGGACACATTTCTCCGTCATGGTCCCAGTTGTGCATAAAGACAGCGTGGAGGTCGATGGGCTGTTGGATAGCTTTTGGTTAGATGGTGTTTGTGGAGAGACGAAAGCCTGTCTTTCCAGCGCGCGCAGGAGCAGGGCACACACGGACGAGTCGACGCCGCCGCTCAGCGCGAGAACCACTCTGGGACGCATGTCGTCTTTCGCGCGTCTTCGATCCGTTTCGACGAAACTTTGCACTTTTGGAAACACGTCAAAAAAGAAATGATCGCTGGCCTGCGTCCACTGTTGAGGCCTTCCCCCGCGGCAAGGATCCGTCTCGCACCTGCCCCCATTCATAAAGTTGCTGCATTCCACGCCTCAGGTTCGTCTCAGGTCGCCAACACTACCCCAGCATTACCTCTAAACTTCGTGATCATTCGTCAGCGCAAACACTCGTGAAGAAGCAAAAGGACCCTTACGACCTGCTAGGAGTTACCAAATCTTCTTCCGCGAGCGACATCAAGAAGGCGTATTACGCAAAGGCGAAGGAATACCACCCAGACACGAACAAAGACCCAAGCGCAAAGGACAAGTTCCAGGAGCTGCAGCAGGCTTACGATGTAAATCGATATCATCTAAACGACACTGGCTTGCGTGTTGACCCGGGAAAACTTACCAGATCCTGTCCGACGACAACAAAAAAGCTGCCTACGACCAACACGGTCACTCTGACCCTTCCCAAGGCTTCGAAGGAAGTGCGAATGCAGGTGGATTCCCTGGAGGCTTCCCTGGCGGCTTTCCCGGAGGCTTTGGAGGCTTTGGCGGTGCAGGCGGTGGAGCCAGCAGCCAAATCTTTGAAGAGCTCTTCCGCAATTTTGGTGGCGGTGGAGCGCGCAGCTCTGGATTTGAGACCGACTTCGGTGGACGGGACGTCAATGTCAGTGCGAGGATTACATTCATGGAGGCTGTTAAGGGCACGGACAAGACAATTAATTATCAGTCTGTGACGAATTGTGAAGAGTGTAGCGGTAGTGGTATGAAAAAGGGGGCCAAGAAGACGCAGTGCGGGACGTGTGGCGGGTCTGGCCAGGTACTTGTCTTCGTGTTTTCTTCAGCGAAATCTCATTCATACTGGTACAAAACCGCCTGGCTACAACACAGCAAACCTTTATTCGAGGAGGATTCCACATGAGCACGACCTGCAGTACTTGCGGAGGTACTGGCGTTCACATCCCACGCAACGCACAGTGCCGGCCTTGCGACGGTCAAGGACGCGTTATGGCTGTCAAGACAGCCACTGTACATATCCCTGCTGGCGTGGATCAGGGAATGAAAGTGCGTGTTAGTGGGAAGGGTGATGCGCCCTTGGGTGGGGAGGGTCCAGCAGGAGACTTGTTTGTGCATTTGGATGTGACCCCGCACCCGCGGTTTCACAGAGAGGGCAGCGATGTGTATGTTACTGCGAGCGTGCCGTTGAATATGGCGGTATTGGGTGGGACGGTGAGGGTGCCTACGATTGATGGAGAAGTGGACTTGAAGATTCCGCCAGGTACACAGCCGGAGGAGCGAAAGCGACTGGCAAAACGAGGGGTGGTGAAGGTTGCGGGGCGGACAACGAATACGGATCGTGGTGACCAGTATGTGACTATCAAGGTGGACATCCCGCGACAGATTACGGATGCGCAGAGGAAGGCTTTCATGGAAGCCTTTGATATCAAAGATGAGGATTCATCTATCCCTCCTTCGTCTTCGTCATCTTCGTCCGATTCGTCGGCACAAGCAGACGATAGTGTACACGAAACTGAGCAACATAAGTCTAACTCGAACGGTGGTATTTTTGATAAAATCAGAAAGGGACTTGGAATGAAAGGCAAAGGGGTTGGGGAGGCCGGCAACTAACATAGAGTGCGGCCAGGTGTTGAAGATAGTAAACATTTTGAAAACTCACTGGAGACGATTTCTTGCGGAACAACTGTAACATGCCTGCCCGAATTCAGACTGACGTTCCAAATTCTTACTTCTGTCTCCCCCTCAAAATGCTACGTAGCGGAAGTCGGTTTGTGTACATAGCTTTCTAGCCCAAAACTGGCTTTCTCTCGTCCTCTTTCTGGCGCGCCTGATTCGAATTGGCCCGGAAGGAGGACGTGATAAATCATCACGTAAGGACCAGAAAAAGAGGGGTAACACAGAGTATTATTAAAAATGACATATATGCACAGTATTCAGAAAGACAAGTTCAGAATAATGCCAACCCAGCAAATACATATCCAACCACAAAGAACATGGCGTTCCAAACTTGGAAGAACATGCTCCCGGCACTTGAAGAATTATTTCCTTGCGGTTGTCTTCGTTTTCTCACAAGTGTGGCTTGTGGTAATGCGTTTACGTCTGTGCGCTTCAAGACAATCTTTCCAGGAGTGTAGGAGGAAAGTGCGTTTAGCAAGGCTGGGGTTGCAGAGGAGGATGTCAAGTTGACTGGCAATCGAATAGGTAATGTGGTCGCGTTGCCAAGTTCTGTACACATATCGGGTGTAATTTCTATCTGCATTCGAAGGGGTTATCAGCTTACCGTCCATGATACAAATTGCGTTGACAAATTGAAAGTAAGTCCCACCAGTTGTAGCATGGAAATATAGTCGACATCATTCTCTGAGCACACAGAGTTGACACAGTATTTGAACCATATGCTGAATGAGTCGTCCAGACAGATGTCCTGCATCAAGGTGGTGTAGAATTGATCATGTGAGGTGGTGGCATTTGTGGCATTTGTGATGGAAGTAGAGCTGGTTGTGTTAAGGACCGGAGCCAATGAAGCGAGGTGGTCAGCGAACCCTGCAGCCATACACTCTGCACCACATTCCGGCAAAAAAGCGAGCGAAGCTGAATAGGAGGCAAGAGAGTCACCCGTGAGGAGATGCGCGCTCTCGCAAGAGTCTGTGATGAGCGGGATCTATCTCGGCGATGAGTGTCTCCCATCCCACCTCCTCCTCCGATCCCTTTAAGACTATTCATAATCACCAGTGCGGTTGCAAGACCCGCTTCAGGTGAATTTAGGGCACACGTGGCAGCAGTGCAGATCGCAAACGAGGCAGCGAAGTCCGAGTCGGCGCACAGTGAACGAACGGCGGTGCTCCGTCGCCGTAGCTCGTGACGCTCCACACTCCAAGACGGAGTCGAGTACATGGCGCGCACGCACTGCCACGCGCATGCAGGCATTGCGTCAAGCGAGGCACTCAGGACAAGTGCCAGGTTGCCTCCGTTGTGGCCCATTTCGCGTGATGTGTTCAAATTGACGAGATCTCCGATGGCTGAAAATAGTGAAATCTACGGGGAAATGCGAAGGGAAAGCAGGTGCGCAGCTCCACGTCTATACAGAGCATTGGTGCCAGACTGAGCGTTGAAGGAGAAACAGATGTTTGCTCCTCACGTGAATGGAACGGCGCGGACGGAGGTCCCTTGTTGTCTCGCCACACAGTTCGCTTCGAGACCTATTTTCCTAAGAAAAGTGTTACAAGCTCACTCCCCGAGCGCAGTCTCCATCAGTTCACCCTCCTTCGTACTCGTTTGTTTTTGTCCAAATACAATCAAGATGTCATCAACAACGGCAGAGCATCTCGTTCTACAATAACATTGAGGCAAGTAGTTAGATTGACACGTGAAGATTCGGAGTTTTTAATGACTTGGCTATCTGTTTGTTCACTTTGTTGCCTGGCCAGCTCAAGAATCTCCTTCCATCGAGTATGACATGACCCAATACGCACTCGAACTTATGGAATTATTAATAGACTCAAAACAGCTATTGCGCGAATCAGGCCTGTCGGGCGAGTGCCTCGACGAACTGGGTCACTATTGGGTTGGCTCGACCTGTCTCTGTCCATGATCGCCGAAGCCAACGATCGCGACGTGGAAGGGGACCTGTTCCTGCACGACATTTGGCAGGGCATGGGATACCAATGGCACACGTAACCCTCGAAAGCGCCGTGTAGAACGTCGAAAAGAACCGCAGCAGTTTTTTTATTCTTGAGCATATGGTCATCCTTGTCCGCGTTGCAAGGCTATTGCATGACCAAGGTGGGCGGCGCCAGTCAAAGGTACCTGGTGTCGCAGATCCACTCAGTGGGTCCTGAGCAAATCGAATAGTCATGAGCACAACAGTTTCGTAGGGCTTGGTACGGAATCCCAGTGCCAAGACGAAAAAGTCTGGAAAACTGAAGACTTCGCCGGCTGTACCCAAAAGTGTGGACGGTGAATGGCAAGAGCAAGTGAACTATGCAGGTAAGAAGTGCGTGGATTTTACTCTGCAGCATGTTGACTGATTTTGGATTTACTAGGCAACGAGAAGCTAGGAAAAGGAAGGCAAAATGGTCGCTTCCAAAAGAAAGGACTGTCGTGTGCAAGGAAGAGTTGAATCGCCCGGAGGCAAGGCGCAGGTTTCTTTAGTATACAGCAAGAAAAAGAAAGGTGCGTTTTTGTTTTTTGTTTTTTTTCAACCCACTTTCACTCAGATCATTTGCTTTATATCCCTTATGTTACAAAAAGGAAAGATTAGTCAAAAAGTTGAAGTTTCAGCTTAAGGGTTTCGCTTGATTTGATAAACTTTGCGACACATTTATCAGCTACACTGCGTCCAAAAGGTAACTCGAGATAATGTAAGCTGGTCTTAACAATGATCTTATCAGCCTCAAAATATATCTCAATTTGTGATTGGGAAGTCTGCAAGTATGACGCTAAGTTCTCCAACCTAACTAGAAATGAAATCCTACCGTATTTGGCAAATAACAATAAAATATGGCGTGGGATTCGGTTTCTTTTTTTGTCCAGGACGCGCCTTGGATGTCTGGGGCGGGTTGGGACTTGACAACTTCTATGAAGGGAGGCGGCCTCACATCCACCGTCTCGGCGCTCCTGGCCGCCTTCGCACGCGTGGCGGGCATCCCAGAAGGAATCATGATGTTGGAGGTGTCAATATCGGGGGTCACTATGTCGCCATCATTTTCTGGCAGGATTTTAATGTCGGTGCGGGCCTTGATGTCTTTGTCCGAGAGCGGCTTGCCCTTTTCGTCCCAGCCAAAAGGACCTCTATACTCTTTGTCGTAGATTTTGTTTGCTAATGCAGAGAAAACGTTGTGTCCGCTAAGGACGCGTTGTGCGTTACACTATACACTTAACTGCGTTTCACTAACGTCACAGCGTGCGTCTCCTTCACACAGTCCATTCCGAGATTGATTAGATCCGACTTGAAAAATGAGTTTTTCACACTCTTTTCCATCACATCCACGTTCACGACGATGTCAACGACTTTGCTGCGTCGGTCTGTGGTGTTGGGTCAAGTTACAAACCCAAATGGAACGCGGCTTTCCACCTTCAGCTGTCCTAATTTCTGAAACACAGATGGGAATATTGAGCGGATCGTCTTTTGGCGGCGCGGGAAGTCGAGTTGTTTGCGCAAAGTTAACGTGCCATGTGCGAGCAAGCGTTGCAGTGTCGTTTGCTTCGGTTGTTTGCACACTGAAGCCAGGTTTGATGTGCGACTGGGCCTGAAGGTTTGCGGAGGCTTCCTGTAGGGCAGTTTGGACGTATTCTTGGTAGGCCTGTGTTTGTACCATGTTGGACGAAAAGGGTCCGGGATCTTCTTAGATTTTGCTTACTATTGGATCTGACGCAGCGAGCTCATCCAAATGTTTCCAAATTTGTTCTCCCTTTTTTGTTAGTTCCTCAGGTGTCATGTGCGCAGCCAACTTGGTTTCGCGTTTGGTTTTGATCTCGACAATTCGATAAATTTTTTTTGCGAGTTTATTGATTCAGTTGCCAACCTGAGAAGAATTCACCTTAACTATGTAAGTAGGTCTCCTTTTTCCGGGATCGCTGAATGCTGCATCAATTCCAACAGTGCAACCATGCAACCATCCAACTTGTTCATCTTTGCAACATCAGCGGCGACACCGGCAGCACTGAGACGCGCTCCGTTTGCCAACGAGTTCGCAAAGGGTTATCCAGATGCGTCGGTCAGCAAGAGTTGCTTTTGGAATTTTGAACATGTCTTCAAGGACAGACCGGGTGTCAGAGAGATCCAAGGTGTGGTCGCTGGAAAAAAGAAGTAGGTCAGTTAAACACTATTGTCGGCGTATACAGTGAAAACGCACCGCTCAATGCGACTCATGAAGGACGTTTCAAAGGCACGCGGGGTCCAAAGCTCGTGGCTTCACCGGCGGGAAACAGATCACCAGTTTTGACCAAGTCCTCCATAGTGTAACGAGCAATTTCGCCCAAATACATTCCGAGAGCATCCTTATGCCTTGCCCGGTCCATTGAATTTCTTGTCGTGCTTATTGCGGGGAATGACTCGACGCCTGTTTCAAGATCATTTACAGGGACGTTCTTAGCACGGGCGACGTGATGCCCACCCGTTATTAGGCCAAGAAGGAACCGCTCAAGTTGTTGGTTCGCCCATTTCGAAAAGGGCGCTGAAATTGCGCCACCACACTTCTTGGCAGAAATGTGGGTCTTTGACCTGACAGGGCAACCATGAGGGAAATAAGAGATTTAATAAAAACGCTCGCAAAAGTTCCAAAACAGAACGAAGAATCACGCATTGCCTGAAAGCACACCCTTTCTCACCGCTCGACACCTTCCCCACCCATATTCCGCCACCTCTAACCAAGCAGCAACTATAACTTGACCTCTTCTCCATTCACAAACACCCTTGATACGTTGAAGCTACTGGGGTCCATTTCGTCGAAGCCATCGAGAATGACGAAATCGGCATCCGTGTTAGCCATCAATGTCCCCTTCCGATTTGAAATCCCAATTGATCGCGCAGGGGCGATAGTGGCGGCGTTGATGGCCTGTGCCAGTGTGCAACCAGTGAAGCGAACGAGATTCTTGATACAGAGGGTCATGTCTACGACGCTATTTGTCGCACATTCGCATTAGGTGACTCACACACTGTGATCGGATACCAGGAGGCTCACCTTCCTGCGAGAGTGTCGGTCCCGTCAATAACGACTTCCACATCGCTTTTCCGACGCACTGTCATGGTTCCAAGCGAAAATACTTCTCCCTCCATGCCGCCAGCCGCAATAGCGTCTGTCACAAGAATAGCACCCTCGGGATGAGCTACATAGGCAATGCGGACGGAGGCGGGGTCGGCGCTGAAGGAGATGCGATGGGATGAATGGTGAGCTCATCTTCCCAATAAACGCTGAAAACAGAGGGGGACTCAACTGTACACCGTCGGCAATTATTCCGTAAAATGGTTTATCGACTCCACTATTCGTAAGAGAGCAGCCAATCAACCCAACGGGACCTGGGTCACGATGATGAAACTAAGACACGAGCAATCAGCGAGAGTTAAATCCTCAATTCAATCAAAGCGGCAAAGGCTCACAGGTTCCATTGCATTGAACAAGTGCGTAATCATGGTCGCACCACAGTTCAGCGCCTCCTCTGCATCCTTGTATCGTGCCTCCGTGTGACCTAAACTCACGACGATATCCTTATTGCGCTTCTTGAGCTCATAGATACATCCATGCATTCCCTCCACCTCGGAGGCAACGGTGATAATTTGCACAGGTGAATCTCTGGCTTCGAGGGCAGGGCCGTAGCAGTCCAGCATATCTTTGTATCCGTTGGGGCAGCTTCGGAGTGTGGATTTGTCGTGTGCGCCTTTCTTTGCCGGGGCGAGGAAAGGTCCTTCGATATGGGCGCCTGAGAATTTATCGAGTGAGGAATGAAAGCACTTGGCGCGGAAAGGACTTACCAAGAACTTCGGCATGTCCAGACCGCTTTCCTTTCCGGCTAGCAATCTTAGGCAAAACCTGATTTGGGTCGGTCTTTTTAGTGCCATGCGCGAATACGGAGTGCTGATAAGTTCAAAGTACCGCGTGATAGACTTCTGCAGGAGAGGAAACCAAGGTAGGGCAAAAAGCAGTAACGCCGAACTTAAGTAATCCCTTTGAGACCACGTCGAGAGACTGCTCAATTCTGTCAATGTCGGCAAAGTCATAGCCAAAGTATCCTGGTGGATGAAGTATGAGGCGACGCGCATACAATTAAAGAGGAGGGGACAATGAGGGGAAATAGGCCCATAGTACCGACTGCGATGTACATCGATAACGATAACGACTGATCTTTCAAGAATAAAATGGGCCACGAGTGTCAATGTGAGCTACTTTATCTAAATTCCATGGCTTTCCCGACCTTTGTTGAGGACAGGGAGATGGAGAGGGGAGATGCACCACCAGAGACACAAGGCACACACCATTGAGCTGAATATCAATAAAGCCAGGCACGATCAGCGTCTTTTGTCCTTTGAAGTCAATGACTTCATCGGGGCCATGCTCCGCGCCGTAGAAGAGACTGGCTGGGTCAACAATCTTTCCGCCGTGAACCCACAGTGTCTCATCCCTAACAATCTTGCCGTTCCGTAGCACATCGCAGTTTGTAAACTTTGTAATCTTCTGGTAGGGCTCTGGGATAATGGCATCGTCGGAGTCCATATATGTGGGGGATGCGGCGCGCTTGCTTTCTTGGAGCATGTCGAGAGTGAGCTGGATTGCGAACGGGTGGTCCACAGGCCGGGCGCCGTGTGAAAAGATGCGATCGGTCAAGAGCTGCGGTCTGCAGTATGACTGTCAACGTTTTATCCAAGGCGGTTCATTGTGGGAAGTTACCGAGTGTCGAGTACGGGCAGGACTGTGTGCAGCTGGTGGTTCGTGAGGAATCCGTAGGACGGCTTCGTGGTGACAAAGTCGGCGCGCGAGGACACGAGCACGGACTCCCGCTTTATCTGCGCAAAGAAGTCGCGCATTCTCGCTGCCTCTGCACTCTGGTTTGTGAAGGTGAGGCCTAGCACATCGTCGTCGGCCTCGCGCCGCTTCGGATGGCTCTCACTTCCGGTGGCAATGTTGAGCGAGGACACGAAGGCCTGCGAGGAGGTTGCCATCAAGTTTCGGATGAGGTTGCGGTGCCCCTGGCTTTCCTTCCCTCAGCGAGAAGATAGGAAAAATCGACAGAAAAATCGGGCTGGTCTGCCAATTTGTGTCGCCTGTTTCCCATCGCCGTTCGCTCGAACAGAAAAGCCATCCGAAAGCCATGAGGCTCATCATCAAGGACAAGTACGAAGGTACGTGGCAGGCCCCGCATGCGCTGGTGGCAGCCTCAGGGGCTGCAGCTATGTTGGGAGAAGGATCAGGTGGAGCTTGGCGGAGAGGTATCCGAGGAGGGGAGGGGATCCAAGCACTGTGTACTTTTAGAGATAACGTTCATTTCAACTCCGCCTCTCCCGCTCTCCGCATTAGATGTCTGCCAGTACACGGCTGAATACGTTCTCAACCGGATCAACGAGTTCAACCCCACCCTTGAGCGTCCTTTCGTGATCGGGTTACCCACGGGTTCTTCTCCCCTCGGCGTCTACAAGAAGCTCGTCCAGTTCCACCGCGAGGGTATGCTCACTTTTAAGAACGTTATCACGTTCAACATGGTGCGATTTTGACCCCCTTTTTGTTGAGACGCCCCGCCCCTCCCCCCCTCCCGTTATCGCCAAGAATACACCCACCCTGTGTGACCTGCTTCAAGAGACACCTTCCTCACACTCTCTTAAAAACAGGACGAGTATGTTCACCTGCCGCGCGATCACCCCGAGTCGTACCACTCATTCATGTGGGAGAACCTCTTCAAGCATGTCGACATTCCGCCCCACAACGTCAACATTCTTGATGGAAACGCTAAAGACTTGGAGAAAGAATGCACCGAGTACGAAGCCAAGATTGCAGCAGTGGGGGGGATTGAGCTTTTTTTGGGAGGTAAGAGGACTGAGCCATTTTGCTCGCGTGGAAAGGGATACTGATTTTGGTATTGCACGTTTCTCGTGCGCGATAAATGGTAGGTATCGGCCCGGATGGACATATTGCCTTCAACGAGCCAGGATCGTCGCTCTCGTCCCGAACTCGCATCAAGACGCTTGCTTACGAAACCATCATTGCCAATTCAAGATTCTTTGGCGGCGATGTCAACAAGGTGCCCAAGCTCTCCCTCACTGTCGGTGTCGGAACGGTTATGGACGCACGTGAGGTACTCATCATCATATCCGGTGCCGGCAAGGCACTTGCTCTCGCAAAGTGCATCGAGGAGGGTGTGAATCACATGTGGACTGTGAGTGCGATCCAGCTGCACCCGCGTGGAATGATTGTTTGTGATGACGATGCAACGTTGGAGTTGCATGTAAAGACCGTCAAGTACTTCAAGTCTATTGAGAAGGTGCACTCACTGTTGACAACGGAGGAGAGCAGAGTGGGGATGGATGGGAAGGTTCGTTACTCAGCAACTTCGAAGTAAAGTTTATTTACCTTCCTTTCCCTCATCTCCGTTTCACTTCCACTATTTTCTTGAAGTCATTATTAGCTAACTTCAATAAATTCCTTTTCTCCTCACCCAATATTAGGAAAGAACAAATGCTGAAAGAGCGTGTGCTCGCAGAGACGGTGGTTCCTTATGACGCAAACGAAGACGAGGACGAGGCAGACGAATCATTGGAGGAAGAGTGTAAGGAACAATCCCTCTTGAAAAAAGAACAGAAAGTCTCGGCCTATCCAGCTTCACTGCGCAAAATGATAAACAAAAAAGAAGCAAAAAAGTATGCAGTAGCTGGATCAAGCAACAACCTGGACAAAAATTCAACAAAATTGAATGCACAATCCAATCTAATCAAGGCTAAATGACACAAAACCAAAACATATGAATGTGTGAGGCATGAAACTGGCAGACAGCAATGTTAGCACTTCCCCTGAAGTGCCAATATGCAATCAACATGTACAATTGAATCAATTACCTCACAGAAAGTGTTGCAGTTGTATAAAGCAACAAGCAAAGAGCAGTAGGGGCCATATAAATGCAGCCAAAGTCAGCTGTTAAGAATGCAACAACAACTTGGGAAAATGCTTGTTGGATCTGCGACAGTTCCAGCCTCTTTCATATAAGAAGGGAGTCCAGGTCTGTGAATTGTCATGTGAGTCTGATGATAATTGGATGCATCTTGATGCTGTCCATTTTTCTTCTTGCTGGTTGTTTGGGGTGACAATTTTTGTAAAACTGTGGCCTGCTGCATACCCTGCACAAATAATGCTCCAAAAGTTAGTCACCCTGTTTTGTCCTATCCTACTTGTAGTACATGACAGCATTTACCCATTAGTAGAGGTCTTGGGAGGCTGATAGTCCAGGTTATTTTCCAGATGCCATTGTTTTTCATTTCATATAAGGGGACCTTCCTAAGCAAGTGAATTTGGCATATCTGACCCCAGTCTTAGAACCCCACTTTTCATTTTGGAAGTTTCATATTCCAATGATCAAAGAAGATCTTGGTCCCAGATCATATGAGTAAGTATCCATATAAACACTCTCAAGTACTGTTGCAGAAGTAGAACCAGCTACACTTCTGGGACTTTTACTCTTCCAATGAAGTAAATTATTAAAGAATATATATAATGTACCCATATGTTACCTTGCAGTTGACAGTATCACCCAGCCACTCAGAGTCTACTTGAGCATAATGATTCAATTCAACTGATTTTGAAAACTTCAATGTATGGTTCTTAGTGAATTAAACATATCTAAGTATACCTTTGCAAGGTTCCTTGGATAATTATTTAATCAACTCATCAATCTCACCCTGGAAAACATGTCTGGCCTGGTCACTGTGTTGGATATAACAGGCTATCAATTAAACTTCTGTATGGAATGTCAGTCTTCCCCTCTTCTTCTCCAGAAGCAGTCAGTGAAAGACTTGTAATCATAAGTGTCTCTCTTGTTGTGCAATCTGTCATGCCAAAATGACTGATCTAAACATGGCACTTTTGACGAAGTAATATCACCATATTCATCATCAGGAATAACTTGCATACCAACAAAATGTTTCACAATGCTCAAATCCTTGTTCTTGAATCTTTTTACTAATATGTTCATAAATTCATCCCAGATTGATTTTTCTTTGAATCTGCCAAGAAAATCAACAATCAAGACAATGATCATATAAGTAGCATCAGTGAGGCTGCCTCTATTAAAGAGACATTGTCAAAAATACTTGGTTTAAAACTAATAAGGTATTCACTGAGCTCCATATTCAGTACATAAGCATCCAGTTTTGTCCCATACAAGGCTGTCAGACAATTAACAGACCATAGGAACTGATGGGCCAAGAGGAAAACT
>MU614864.1:0-12464 GCA_025201725.1 Chytriomyces sp. MP71 | reverse complement strand
CACCCGCGTGGAATGATTGTGTGTGATGACGATGCGACTTTGGAGTTGCACGTCAAGACTGTCAAGTATTTCAAGTCTATTGAGAAGGTGCACTCGCTGTTGACGACGGAGGAGAGCAGAGTCGGGATGGATGGGAAGGTGCGTTACTCAGCTTCGTCAAAGTGAAGACTTCCGTATTCTTTCCCTCAATCCGTTTCTCTTCTGCTGTTTACTTTGAACTCGTTATTGACTTTCTTCAATAAATTTCTCCTCGATCGCGAATATGTCGTCTCGAGCCGCACGAAAGATGCTGAAGGAACGTGAGCTCGCAGCGATGGCGGCCGCCGCCGACGCTGACTCGAGCGATGAGACTCCAATTGCAGCACCCGCAACGCGAAAGGCGAATGCGTTTGCGATGGTTTGTTACTCAACCACAGTAGTTGGTGGTCTTCTCACGCCTGTCGGCCTTATTTCGGTCAAATACACAGTTGATGGCGGACGGGGACGAAGACGAGGACGAGGCGGAAGTGGCGGCGGAGGAAGAGGGCGAGCAACCTTCCGCCTCAACAGAAGAAAAACAAGTCTCGGCCTCACCAGAGTCGCTGCGCAAAACGATCAACAAAAGAAACAAAAAAAAGAAGGCGAAGAGGGCTGCGGCGGAGCACCAAGCGTCGGCTGGCACGGAAGCCGGACCCAAAATGAAGAACCTGGACGAAAGCGAATTCGACGAAATTGATCGCGCAATCCAAGAAGTCAACGCTCGGCTAGGAGAGATGCATGTGTCCGAGGCAACAGCTTGTTTGGCGAATACGTCGGTGCCGCGACAGCGCCACATTCTATACGTGGACTTGAAAGCCTTGGACGCAGATGCAGAACTTCGTAAAAGCTTCGGTTCCAAAGTTTTGGCTGAAGCACTTGGAGAAGCAAAGAAAGGGAAACAGCGCAATCGCAACCATTTGATCCTGGCCGCCATGGGCTATGGCGCCAAGTCGTATCTTACCCACCCCAAAGATGGCTGGCCGCGTATTCCATCCAAGACAGGTATTTCCATGACTATGTTGCGCTCGCCCTCGAAACCAGGAGAGGAAGCTTCTCCTGGATATTTTGAGTTTACCTTCAGCCTGGCATACCTGGAGATTCAGACGATGTTTATGCATTGCGTGAGCACGTGAGTTTATATTCATAGGATGAATGGAAGCTGGGAGAGAAAACCAGCATCTCGATTCACGTCCCTTACTGATGTTTCTCGTAGTCACGATCCAAACACAATCACAAACCTGCTTCACGCGTATCCTTATCACATTGATGCACTCTTGCAAAAGAGCGAAATTGCAAAGCAAAACGGGGATATTAACACTGCCGCCGAATACGTTGGTGCGTTGGTTGGCCGCATCCACTCAGCCGGCCCTTACTTCTCCCTTCCGTCGAATCAGAACGCGCGTTGTATCTCTTCGAACGCTCCTTCCATCCGCTCTTCAACATGGCCCTGGCCAACTCGAATCTCCCCTACGCTTACCCTCAAAACCGTGCCTTCTTTTTGGCACTTTCCCGACATATTTCCTTTACAGCACGCAAAGGTTGCTGGAGGACTTGCTTAGAGCTTTCGAAGCTTTTGCTAGCATTGGACGAAGAGGATCCGCTGGGTGCGTTACAGATGATGGACTGGTTTGCCATCAAGGCTGGCGAGCGGGCCTGGATGAAGCGATGTTGGGTTGAATGGGGAGGTGACAAGGGTGAAGTTGAGGGACTTCCGAATTGGTCCTTCTCCATTGCCCTTGCGGGATTTGACGATGAGAATGCTGCCAAGCAGGTACCAATTATTATTATTATTTCCTATCATTGTCTTGTCTAAACTCTACATATTTTCAGTCTCATGAGGACTCAACCCTGCGTCTCAAGACAGCAATTACTCAGTTTCCGCAGTTTGTGCCACTTCTCTTGGCGAAGCTAACTCTCACCGACCCAATCATTACAACCCATCCCATCTTTGCGCCAGAGCCCAATCCAACGAAGTCGGAAGGAGCCATAAATCTGCTTGTCACTCTGTACGTGGAACGGTGTCACCATGTTTGGAAGGAGCCAAGCACCCTAAGCTGGCTACGCGAAACAGCACGTGCAATTGCCCAAGGTACAGAGGCAAGTAGCAAACATTTTGAAGCCGCACGTGAACGCAACCAGAAGGCTTATCCGGACGGACTACCCTTGAACGTTTCTCGCCATATTTTTGTGAGCGACTTTACTACTTTGGTCCCTCTTTTACCGGATAAAGCACGGGCATTGCCTTTAAATGCTTTTGACCCAATGCCACCACCAGAGGAAGATGCCGGGGATGGTGGTGGTGCTTCTGGTGGATTCATGACTGGAAGTGTGGGCTGGGTGATGGATCAGTTGAGAAATCTGATAGCAGGAGGTGCTGGTGGTGCAGAGCCTAATGAAAATGCAGAGACTGACACAGAACTTGCTGAAGAGGGATCAAGTGATGAAGAAAGTGAAGAAATTATGTAGTATGAATTTTCTTGGGAATAAAGTTTAAAGAATATGGAGTAAAATTGGTAACAAATTGAAGTATGATTGAGTGGGTAACAGTTTCCACAAATGTAGGAAGAGGCTTTGCTCAGCATACTTATGCTCAGACATTGATGCATAGCACGTGTTGGAGAGGCTAAGCAGACTGATAATGGCATACATACCCCAGCACCGCCATGGCAAGAAAGAATATCAGAGAGGCTGGAAGACTGACAGAGACTTTAAATTAACTGACCTAATCTGGCATTTGGATTGAGTGCACCCAATTGGAGGGCAAAGATTTTTAAACCCATGGGTTACCTTTCCATTTATGCATTTAATTTGTGCTATTATGCATAAGCAATGTTTTTATTTTTACTTAATGCATGGGTAACTTTGTCAGGTATTGGTCCTGACCATTTTCAGGTGTGCTCACGGAACTGCCATCTCAAATCCGAAGATTTTGGAAGACATTTTTGGGTGTTGCAGGTCTCATCTTTGCCTGAAACGTTTGCTTACGGGAATTCTATATTGTTCCCCAGGGTTTTTTGTGTTATAGGGGATCGTGGGTGGGTTTCTTTTGCAGTATCTTCCATGCTGAAGCAACATGATTGAGGGTGATCGATGTTGTTTTGTCAACTATTCTGTCTCCCCCATTTCAGATCACTTCCCTCTGCACTCCCTCACAAACTCCTCCTCCACTTCCTCATTTGCCACACAATTGCTATGTTTGTTCCTTTCAGATGGAGCATTCTATTATTCAGTTGTTTTGAATTCTTTGATTTCTTTTTCTACACAAATAACCTGAACAACTGTGTATCACTTGAGTGTTGAGACGCAATCTATTGTTCCTTATGAGCATGAGCAGAATGGTACAGCTGAAATTTCGAATAGGTTCTGATGGATTGAGCTAGGACAATCTTGAATGCTGCAAACTTGCCTAAAAAGATGTGGTCTTATGCTGTCAATGCAGCTGTAAATGTTTCAATTTGTTTGTTGACCACTGCTAGTTCTACTAACACACCAATTGAAATGTTCACTGGCATCAAACCAGACGTATCCCATCTTCGACTATTTGGGTGCAAAGTTTTGGCAAGGAAGGCTTCAGAGCATTTGAGAGGTAAAAACAAGCTCGAAGAACGTGCCATTGTTGGTTACTTTGTAGGATACACAAACCATCCATCCATTTATTAGATTGTCACATCTGATTTCTCTACTATTTTCTGAGCTACAAATGTTCATTTTCAGGAGGAGATGAAATTGTATGGCGAGTTGGAAAATGAAAATTTGCAGCAAACTGTTCAATTAGAAGATGTTTACGATGAATTTGATGAGGATGAGGTGATTGCGGCCAATCAGGAGGAGGTAGTTGGGGACAATGAAGCTCCTGCACTTAAAGCTCTGAGGCGTTCATCTTGTTTACCTGTTCCTCACAGAGATTGTTGGTGCGTTGATTCTCAAAACCCTGTTCACTGCATGTTTGCTTCTATTGGGCAAGAGTTAGACCCTAGAGTTATTGAAGCAAGTAAACGCGAGATCAATCCAATGAAAGAGTTCAAAACATGAGGTTAAATCTGTGGACTAAGGGCATGCATGTCATCAGTTGTCAATTTGTGGATGTTCAGAAGAAGGATGCTGATGGTAAACCTGGAATATTAAAATCGCATCTTGTTGCACAGGGATTCTCTATGATTGAAGAAGTTGAATATATGGACACCATTGCTTCAGTTGCATGTCCATATTCAAAATATATAGTCTTCACATATGTGTCACAAAAGAGCTGTTGATATATCATGAAGCAGCCTCCTGGATTTGAAGAAGATGCTCCTGGGAAGAATACTCGCAAGGTCTGTGAACTTGATTGTTCACTGCATGGAACAAAACAAGCAGCTAATGCTTGGTATAAAGACTTCAATGCATGTTTGAAGTCAATTGATTTTATTGCTAGCATTTATGATAAAAGTCTTTTTATGCATGGAAATTTTGACTGATTGGATTCATATGATTATCTTGATTGTGGATGACTTTTCTTGGTGGTTGCATGAAGCTATTGATATGGGAAGAGTTTATTGCTGAACTTGTTCTCAAATAATCTGGGAAATGTGAAGCAATCTGTGAATATGCAATTTAGTTGTAATGGTGAGCAAGGTACTACATCACTATCTCAACAACCAGCATTGGAGGAAATGCTGGATCATTTTGGAATGAATGACTGCAATATATGAGAAACCCCACTTTTAGCAAATTTACTGTTGCAATTGTCAGGAGGAGAGGATGCAAAGTTGGATAAACCTTACAGAAGTTTGATTGGAAGTTAATTGTATCCAACTCAATGGACATGGCCAGACTTATCTTTCTCAATTGGAATGTTGAGCCAATTCAAAAATGACCCATCTGATCTGCACTGGAAACATGATTGAGATGTTCTTAGATATGTCAAATTTTCAATGAAGTTTAGTCTCTAGCACTCTAAAGCTGATAAATTGAATCATTATGCTCATGCTGACGCAGAATGGCTTATGAAAGCAGTTTTTGACAAAAAGTCTGGAGAAAACTTTGTTCAAGAAGGGAGTCAAAATGTTGGGTATGGTAGAATGAATCCTAAAGTGAGGAGGAGTGTTGTTGTACTTGTTTATCCACTTTTGTATTTATGGGTGTTTGGACTGGGTTGTATTCATTTTCAGAGGTGGAAGTGTCACTTGTTGTTTTGGGATCCGCAAAAACTTGTTTTGAATTGATTGACGTGTGTGGCTTTTGTGTCTTCTTTGTTATAGTTGGTTATTGCAAGGTTTGTTTTAGTCGTGTTCCTTACTGGAGTGTTTTAACTGTTTTGCAAGTGTGATACAATGGAACTGTTTCACTCCAATACAACCACCAAAGATTTACAAGCACAGTTTATACTAGCTGCTTTCTACAGCTATTTATTACATCTAATAAGTCTAGGAAACGAGGAAGTGGCAGTGAAGTTTGCAGAGTAATTTTGAAAGATTTCTGCTCCTGCATGGGTTTACTGCTAAAAGATGGGAGAATGGCTTGGTACCAGCATCTTGTTTTCTGAAGCATTCATAACAGATGTGCTCAAATTGGCACTCCACTTCATTCTTTGCACATCTACTTTCAAAGGAGATGTTCTTATAGCAGGTCTTCGTGTCTCCTTTTCCCCCTTGGATTTTTTGCGGGTGGCATTACTTTGAACAACCTACCCACACACTTTTCATACAGGCAACTTTCCCATCTTCCGATTTTGTCTTTTTCTGGTCCCCTTCTACCCCACATTCTTGAGTGTGGCCCTGTTTCTGTTCACAAATATTCTTTTGGGGTTCAACAATCCCCCAGCTGTCCTCTTTCCCTTGTTGCTTGAAGATGACTCACATCATAGTACTGAAGCTTGACTGACTAAATTTCATCTAGTATCATGCTTTTGTGTTTCCTTGCCTCTTCCAGCTCAGCATCCAAAGCTTTGATGTCTTGGTTTATCTTCTTGAAGGTTCTGCCTCCACTCTTATATTTTTCACACAATGAATTTTTATGGGTTTCTATTCTTGCCAAATCTGCTTATGTCTCTTTAGGTTCTTTCTCTCAGGCCTTTCTTTTTTCTCTATTTTTGATATATTTTTGGAATGATGAACCTGTCCTTTTTACCATGCTTAATATAAGTGTTTGTAAAGTTGGTCCATGCATATTGGGCATCTTTTCCCTTCTGTAACCTAAGTGGCTTGATTTTCGCTTTACTCACTCAATTTCAGAGGGATTTTTCCCAATGCTCTCACCACTTTTCGCATCCATTCATCTGCCATGGATTGATACTTTTCAAAGTGTGCAATATCATTGTTGGTCTTTTTCAATTTGATTCTTCAGTCCTTCCATGGCTGTCCCGTACTTCATTCATCATTGGAGAATCTCTACATTCAGTTTTCCTGTATGCAAATCAGAAGGATTAGTTGCATGTGTGCAGAAGTCATATGCATTTTTGCAAACAATGCAATTTGTACAGAGCTTTGTAGTATTTACTTTTTATGATTTCATTACAGGAAATTTTGAAAAATGAGGCTGATCAGTTGACCATAGATGTGGAGAACAAAGTGGTTGCCGTCAGGGTACCTGAAGAAGTTGATGAGGTCAAAAAATTAGAAGAAGGAGTTCTGCTACTGAATGAGGTTGTAAGGACTTTTGTTTCCAGGTTGACAGTTGATGACATGGTAGAAATTGATGTCATGGTTGCTGCACTAGATAACAACTGAAAATGTCCTGATGTATTTGATTGCAACTTAATCAAGGTACTTGTTATTTCAGAGGGCATAATAGAGGTACTTGAGGAGGCAGTTAAAGTTAGAACGCTTGTGTTTGAGCTTGAAGGAACTATCATGGGTCCATTCAAAACTGCACAGTAAAAAGGAAAGTTGCCAACAAGAGCTCTCACAAAGCTGTTGAAATTGGTGCCAGAATCCAAGTCAGAACTTACGCTGCAAGAGGATAACACACATGAGGAAAATGTTGAGAATGAGTCTGAGGCACAAACTGAAGAAATGTTAGATGTATTAATGTTATTTAGACAGTTTTGGGCACATGGTGGTAAACTCATTAGAGAAGAACCAATTTGAGAAACTGGATCATCCAGCAAAAATCTCCCAGAAACAAGGGAATAACATTTTCCCAAAATATTCACTGGAATCTTGGTGCCATGAATGCATGTGTTGAAACAGTTGGTTACAGCTGGATACATGAAGGTCTGGCCATTACAAAATGAAGTGAAGACACTGGTGCTAAGATGGTTTACACCAAGCACACTAGCGACGCAAGAAGAGCAATCTGATGAATCTTGAAGCAAATCCAATAACGAAATACTGTTCAAAATACTGGCAGCAGAGTCGCGACCAGCACTTTGACTGAGGGCGAGCATGCAAGACTGGCTGGAAACAAGAGAACTGAAAACGGATTGTGCCGAGATGGATTCTTTTGCATTGCATGATGATGATACGAGACATGTCTCAAAGCTTGCGTAACGTCCGGCGACATTCGAAGAGCAAACACTCACAGCTCCCCCAGACAATGAGCGCGAGAAGCATGGTTGTGAGCAAGCAGGGGCGGTTGCGAAGCTTGATGAAAACAGCCCATCTGGATTGGTGGCAATGGGACCAAACGCTGCGCGCAGGAGCTCAGAACACGAGTTGAGATAACTAGAAAGGTCAACGATCTGTTTAGTCGAATCGAAGTCAAGTGCAGTCATGAAACCGGATGGAATATTTGCTGGAGACGAAGAAGCAGCTGTTATCAACTGATTCGAATTGGGAGCCGTTGAAGTGGGTTCTGTTGAATTGACCGATGACATAGTCGGTGCGATACACTGCCGCATTATGCAGGCTGCAATTGCTCCCTCAGTAGCTTGAATTTCGTTACAGACTGATATGGAGCTCATGAGCGACACATAATCGGTGCGAAATGGCAAAGTCTCTGCAGACGCCAAAGAGAGACACTGTTGAGCACAGCCAGGTAACGAAAGTAGAGATTCTTGGAGTTGCGCGAAAGCATGCGAAACAGTGATCGCAGTTACTGACGTGAATGAGGCCAGTCCGGCAACAGGCAGGAACAGTCGCATTTTCTTCGCGGAAACCTTTAATTCCCTCCCTTCATATTCACAAAAACAAAATCAAGCAAATGGCTCAAGCAAAGATATCTTCTCTATCCGCCTCATTTGCGGCGGCGACTCCATACCCAACTGAAGCGAGCCCACTGTCTTCAATACCACTGAAAGTAATGAAGTGATTTGGTCGGTGAACTTCATGGTAGAATTCCTACAACAACACCAACAATGTTATGAATAAATACTGACAGAGTGTTACTTACCTTGGGTGTTTCAATAGTTAATGCATATTTCATATCCACCCGATGCTTCGCACCCATGAAGTTGTAATTCCAAACGCCATCACCTTCAGGAACCATGAAGAAGCCAAGGAATCTGTCAGACAGAAGCATTTGAACTTTCTCGTAATGACCCGGCAAGTATCCAGCTGGATTGGGGCCCATGTCCTTATTGTTGCGCCCCCAATCAAATCCACTCGGAGTAAGTTTGTAAGCAGTCAAAGAGCAGGAGCCAGGCGTAAACGAGCATGTGATGATAATGCTCTTTTCTCCGTCCCAGCTTTTGTTGTCGGCCATGATTTTTGCGTGCGTGGTAACGTCAATAGGACTCAACTGAGCCAGCTCATTTGGCTGAGTGTGAATCCAACCCAGAGGTTCATAATCTTTCAGATACTCGTGGTCGGGGAGTGTATGCGGCAGGTTCACCAACTAAGTCGGGTGGGTTAGAAGAGCGCCACATTTGGACAAGGAACCAACCTGATGTGTACCCCACTGCGGAACCATCACAATACAGCGAACTTCCTTGATTTGCTGATTATCTGGAGGGCTGACACCGTACATGAATCCTGCAATCTGTGTTCGCAAATCGCTGATGCAGATGAAGCGTTTCAAGACATTCTTTGGCATGATGTACGTGTATCCAGACTCCTTAATGTCGTCCGTGTTCACGTAAATATGATTTGTGCGCAGATGCAAGTTCGTTGAAGAGATGGCACGAATACGCCACTCCGTTTTGGATGAGAAAGTCTTATTCTCGAAGTCGGTGGTAGTGGTCACAATAATTTCATTGCCATGCACATCAGTTGTTTTCGTCACCTTGGCCGTTGCGTGAACCTGGTCACTCGCTTGCTTTTCGATTTCGGCTATTTGCTGGCGTTGAATGGACGGTGCTGAAATCTCCATTCCAAGAATAATGTCGCGGATTTCAGATGTTGTAAGAGAAGCCACGTTCACATTCTAAGAAATAGAGCCTCGTTGAATACGTGTAAAAAGTAAAGACAAAAGGACGTACGTTTTTCTTTCCGTAGTCAGCAAGAATCAAGTCTTTCAGCTGAACCTCAACCTTGATCCATTCTTCGTCTGTAAGCGTCGGCCAGATATGATGGGGCTCTGTCACGATGGATTTGTCTGGCCTCAGCAAAATCTTTGTCTTTTCGTTATTAACGTGAAGGGCCCGCATGATCAAGACGAGACGAGAGAATGCGGTGTAGCTCGAAATGGATTTCAGCCAATCGTCATACTGGTGAGATCGTCAGAGGATGATGAGACAATACAAAAATCAGCAATTGATAGAAAACTAACCAGGTTGAACAACACCATTTGCGGCTCCGTAGCTTTCAAAATCAAGTCTCCAAATTTCTCAATTTTCAAACAAGCTTGGAAAGGCAGCTGAAGCTCAGAGCCCTTGATGACAATGTTGGGGAAGTCCAGCAAGTGAACTTCCAGAGGATCTAGCATCCCTTTTCGCGTGACGATGATTTGCTTCGGCTGCTCTTCAACAGGCAAAGAACGAATCAACGCGGCGACTTCTTCAGCAGTTTTCCACTTGGCCAATTGCCCCAACCGTTTTTGACCTGCCCACACAGACGTGTGAATAATCTTCAAGAAGAGCTGACCAGTGCGCGGGTTGAAGATGAAGATGGCTCCGTTAATTGGCTTCGTGGTCAAGTTGCCTTCGAATGTCTTATGGATCGTAACACGGTAAACATTGGTATCGTCCACGAACCAAATGATCTGATTAGAGAACAGTTCTCCATAGTTCTGCGAGCTCAGGTATGGCTCCGTCGGTTCGGATGAGTACAGTTGCAGTCCCTTTCGAATGCGCTCACGAAGAACATACATAGCTGGGTTGGCTTTCATTATCTTGCCCATCGCCTGCTGTGCGAGGGGCTTCATTCCAGGGAACCAGTTCCCGTAGGCGCTATGCAGGTTATAGGCTAAATCCACCCCAATCATGACTCCAGTGGGAGAGGGGTAAATGGACATATTATCGGTCGTGTAATCCAAAAACTTGGCTCTGGTGTAGCGCTCAATGTCGTGAGAGTCGAAATCACCCCATCTCAATTGCACGTCTACCCAGTACTTCTGCGTAGTTGCGCCATCAAACGAGTCTTTCGTGTCCATGAGCAAAGATGGCTTGGAAACATTCCACTTGTAGGCCGCAAAGAGTAAGATGTCGGCACACGAAGAGTTCATCTTGTACGATTTACGAGGGTGAATAGTTTCTTTCTGTACGGTTTCAATTTCCAGGGCCTCCAGTTCTTGATCAAACACTTGACACAAATCCATGACAATGGACTCGTGAACCTTCTGCCACAAGTGCGCACGGAAGATTTGAATCAAGGAAATTTTGAGGGTTGGAATTTTTCCATGCATGAAGATACCAGTAAGATCAAGCTGCACTTGGAAGCCAACATAGACATTGGCACGGTTGATTGTCGGGGACCACCACAACGTAAAGCGACGATTAGGAATTTGGTTGAGACCGGAGCGCTGTGCATTGGTGAGTTTCTTAAATTTCATACTCTCTTCGAAGCCGGATGCTTTCTCCCAGAAGAGACCCTCCCAAGTCGGGAAGTATGTTCCCTTGAACAGTGTGTGCTCAAGAATACCTTCAACTCCACCAAGCGCCTGAATCATATCTGTGCGATAATTGTTCAAGTTCCATAGCTTTCCGTCATGACGTTGATGCGTCCACCAGAACGGGTTGGCTTTCAAGATCTGAAACTGCTTGAAGTCCGTACGAACACGCCATCCCTTATCGTACGCAAGAGTGTGTCTATCTTTCTGGAATAGAGTGTTGATACGTGGAATACCGCGGTCCCAAGAGTCTTCCAAATCTTCAAGTGTCAAACGCCTGTTTTGCGAGTTGGCCTCCTGACGCTTCAAAGCATACTCGGCCCACACCCGCTGCGAATCAATAAACTCGGATTCCCAAGGTTGAATGTAACGATACAAGTTTGGAATAGTCTGATCTTCTTCGTGAGACATTCCGGAGCGGAAGTGGGTGATGCCTGTGTCAGTCTGGCGCGACCACCTGAGATCCGACTGAGGAATCAAAACGTGCCCCATAGACAGCATTCCGAGACCACCCAGTTCTTTGGGAGTATAGAAAACGACAGGTGGGAAACGTGAAGGCATCTTGGAGTTCAGACCAATCTTGACGCGAGTTTGAATCTTGTTTTCAGCTTTCACCAGTAGGTCCAGGAGCTCACGGGTGTGCACGACAGCTTCACGGTAATATGTCATCAACCCAATGAGAGCCGTATTCCACTTATTCACAATCTTGGTAAAAGTAGTAGAACCAGAGGACATTAGAATCTGTCTGATTCTATTGTTGAACTTTTGCAGACCGTCCTCGTCAACACGCAAGTAGGCTTGGGCAGTCCGTTCCTTGGTTTGCTCATTAATCAAATTCCAAACGCCTTCATTTAAAGTGAATTCCTCAAGGGTACTGCGAATCTTGGGCAGAATGCGAACTTCGAAACCGCACCTGCAGTTGGTTGAACGGTTAGAGACAGACCAATCACAACGAGGCAGGATAAACGCACATTGAGAACAACAAATTCGGATTGTCACGAGAGTACACAGAAACAAAGCTTTCGTCCCATTCAATACTAGTAAGCGAACGCGGGAGGCGGTTTTTGATGTCCCAGAAGACAGCACGGCCCACTGCATTTCCTCCTGAGTTGAACGAGCACAATTCCACAGAAACAAAACTTACAGTTCACATCATGCTTCATAAGTCTCATACGACAGTCCCGCGGCCAGCATTTCTTGTTCTAATTCAACAATCACATCAAAAACCAAAAACGCGTTGGTATAGCAGCACTTACATTGTATCCGACAATGTTTTCGTTCTAGTCACAAAAACTATTAGAACATATTGGCAAGAACGAGAAGAAAATAAACTAGCTTACGTTGGGGTCAGGATGTTCTGTCAAGTACCGCTGAATTAAGTCTCTCGCCTCATCCGCAGAGAAGCGGAAGAAGACGTGAATTTTGTCCACATAACGAGAATACAGCCGAATCGGGTGCCGCACTTCTGTCGCGACATCTCTGAACTGCAAAAAGTCGTTGGGAATGGTTGCTGGACCAGCCATCTCAGAAGCGCGATGAAG
>MU614863.1:14873-31530 GCA_025201725.1 Chytriomyces sp. MP71 | reverse complement strand
CAGCAGTGCCAGCTTCCAAGCCTCTCTCGCAACGGACGAGTGTTCTGAGCCAACTCAACTCGAACCGCGTCACTACATACGCTGCATCCACATCCACCGTCGCGAAACGAGAGAGCGTAGCAGATATTCGCTCATCACAAGCCGCGTCTCGAACGCGTCCCTTCCGTGTCAGCTCAGAGGGCGGGGCACCCAATAATGCGTCTCCGTCCATTCAAGACAGCAGCGCAGCTTTTGACGAACTCATCAACATACACCGGCAGCACCTGCGGCTCTTTGCTGAACTGAGCAAAGCTGAAAGCAAGCTGATTGTGAATTACAGCATGAAGCTCAAGCCCGACCCTTCATTGTCCAATGAGGCGTATGTGAAAGAGCTGGAGGGTATCTTGGCACAGAAAGAGCAGAGCATCCGGCAGCTGCAATTGCAAATTCAGAGGTGCAAGGGTGGGAAGTGAGAGGTTGACAGAATTCGCACTTTTGGACTCTGAGGGCATTCAAAAAATCAAAAAAACTTGAATTTTATTACGTCTATTAAAAGCGTCGCTTGCCAAACAAGTTCAGCTTTGAGACTTTTGCGGCAACCCGGAACGTCAGACTGACCCGTGTGCTCCTCTCCAACGTCACAAACCCGTCATTGTCCGTCTCTGCGTCCCCTAATCCTGCATCATTCCAGTTTGCGATGTCCGCTTTGCTAAAAGTATCCGCATTGATTTCGCGGATCCCATGCAAATAAGTATCGTACATTTCGTCGTGAATTATCACGAGACTCCGCGGTTGCAGCAAGATGGCATAATCTGCCTTTGGCAGTGCGGAGTCTGCTTGCAGCTCCTGCGCGTCATCACCGCTGCGCTTCCGATAAAACTGGAGAACGCAATGCGAGCCCAGTGACACAGTTGCTACTGTTGGTTTAAATGCGGGTCCATCTAAATGCGGCATGATTCCCTGCCCAGACAGGTATTCGTTCACGAGACAGTTGTTGGCCAGGGGTTGTGTGAATCCTGGCTTTCCTATCTCGCTGTTGGCTTCCACGAATGCGAACGTATCTGTTCTGTCGCGGATGTTTATAGCAACTGAGTTGAGCCAGTCGGGCAACGGCTCGGCGAGAGATGTTGTGCTGTTTTGCTTCGCGGTGGTAGCGCCCCAATTCTGCAGCCGCCGATTGGACAGCGCGACCCATTTGGGTGAAGGCGCCGAGTACACTTTGGCGAGGAGATGTGCTTCCTCGTCAGGAGTGATGAAGTTGGGGATGTATTTGATGGTGGGCGGAGTGTTGGGGTTGGCAACGATGGCGAGCATATATATTTATTTTGGTTTTTGAAAAAAAGCATTCGTTCCAGCATTGATTCCAAAGAAACGAGAACGGAGAAAGTTGGTTCCGCAAACCTAAGCTTCGATAGCATTGTTGACGTTGAAGGCCGCGATAGCGACGCCGAGGTCGTCCTCAGCAGACTTGACATAGGCAACGAGGCGGTACAAGATCACGTCCACATCACCCAAGTCGTCACTCAAAGCGCTAGTGGCAGGCGCCTTCTCGGGAATGTTGAACTCAAATTCAAACTTCTGGACACCGGCGGCTAGCACGGCGTCGTTGTTCTCCAAGAGGGGCTTCACGAACTCAAACTTGACCAAGAAAGGGTAGTAGGAGTCATAAGCCTCAGCCTCGGCACCCTCGGGGGCCTTGCCGTCCTTTTGGTATTTTTGGAGGAACTGGACGCGGCGGGCACGGAGCTTCTGGAGCAGGGAAGGCTCGTGGTGCTCGACAATGACACCGAACTGCGTCGGATAATTAGTATTTGACGATCAAGGATCGGTATGATAGCGTACCTCGATAGCCTGGAGCTTGATAACAACGTCGGTAACCTTCACGTCACTCGCGATATCGAAGCTCACAGATCCGGTGAGCGGGGTACCCACGGTCACATCCTCAGGGACAGTGATGGTAGTGTTAATGACAACTGGGGCAGACATTAGTAGGATCAGTGTTTGTGAGCATGGGTAGTGGGAATACGCGTGATCTTTATACTTGAGTCGGTCGCGTAACTTCCGACGTTTGATAACGCAATTTCAGGGTTTCGATGGTACTGCGCGAGTGAGATTGCTTTTTTGTGGCCTTTTGAGTGATTTTTGAGCGGAGGACGCGCGCCGCTCCTGTGGTGAGTCCCTTTCCCTGCAGACAAATAATCAATGGCTGGATTAAACTCTCAATGTTTCTATAATACAGTATTTTAGTTAATTTATTTTCTTGCGTATTATCAAACAATGAAACACAATGTTCCATCCACATCTGTGAGAAATCGATTCTTGAAGACTCTTCCTATTGGCACAGTCTATGTTGACCCTCGCAACAGTCACAAGTACGAAATACAAGAACGTAAAATCAACACGACAGTCTCATAAGTGGGTGTACCTTACTTTGGTTCAAAGGAAGCAATAACGGTCGCTGTTCCAGAGTCGAATGATAAGAAATGGTTGTGTACAGATAAGGAACTGTTTCTTGTTGACAAGGACCTAGTCTACTATGCCAAATGCAAACATGGCGATCCAAAAAAATTGATTCAGGAACACTGTCATGCCGGTGATGTGGCTGCATTGAAGGAAATTGAACCCAACCAACCAGCAATACAAAAGAGGCTTCTTCATCATTTATTAGATCAAAAATAAACATGTTGAAGCTGAAAAGTTTGATCATCATTGGTAATGTTTGAAAAAATACTCAAAAGATCATTTTTTCTTCTTATTGAATTGCATTCAATATGATTGGGTATTGCATTCTGCATTGATGCATTTGAATGTCCACATCTGTTTGCAATTCAACAAAGGACATCTCTTCTTTCCAAGTACCACTTCCAATTTTAATGAATCCTTCAACAACATCTCCATTTGGTAATTTCTTGATTGATGTAATGGAAGCTGTTACAGGAGAACCAGTCAGTGAAAATGCTTCCATCATCCATTTCTCTTGTTCAATCTTGTAAAAAACAAAAATGCCACTTCATTACCATCAACCTTGTTGAAATCCAATTTCAATCCCATTGCATTCAAATTTCTGTGCCCAGGTATTTTAATGTGCACCATTTTGTGCTTCAATTTTACAATAGTACAGTGCTTAAATAAGTGCTGTGCTATTTTGGAAATTAATTTTGCTTTACAAAAAGGGCATTGGATTCTTGCATATTCACATGTAGATATAGTAGATATATGAGCTTGTAACTTCCAAATCAAAATATATGCATTACAACCCTTGTTTGTACATGCGACATTTGTGCTCATTCAATTTCTTATCAAGTTGCTTATTGGCAAATAGAGTATCTGTTTTGCAAATAGGACAGTTATCAGATAGTTAGGGTCTGATTTTGCTGTCTGACAGATGGTGGGTTGCTTCCAACTTCTTCGTTCTAAGTATTTATATCCAAACAGTTCAGCCTACTGCTCATAACATGAATATCCAGTAGAACCTCCAAGTTTTGTAAGACTTCTTTGATGGTATGGAGACTTATTGGTTCCAAAGCTGCTTGAATTGCAGCAGGCTCTTTTGACAAACTGCTCCTTTATCCATTCAGCCAGGGCCTCTCAATATGTGCAATTGGGCATTCTTTTGAGAACAATGTGAAACCAAAAAATTTGGTTGACCGGACTTCCCATTGTTTTATTGAATGCATAAGCAAATTGGACAACTTCTCAATTGCATGACACTTCTCATTTGCATCTTCTGGAATCTCAACCAATACATCCATTGATGCCACTGTTTGTCTAGATGGTCTGCTGCATACCATCTTGTGAATAGAAATGGGAAGAATTGGATTGGTCCGTGGTGAAGATTTGATTGATAATGTCATGTCAGAAATTTGGAGGCACTGGAAGAATCTCATCAATTCGGAGTGAGCAGCCCTTGCAGGCCATTGCGATCGCAACCCTTTGGCTCGAAAGCAATGAGGATCCTTGAACAAATGCTAGAATTTTCGCCTTGACTTCGGAATCTCCTCAAAGTAGATGCAAAGTCTCCTACTTTGTATGTTAGCTGTAAATCACAATGGAGACGCAGCATTCCCCAAGTTGCAAGGTTCCTGAATCCCCACTTGAGCGTCAAGGCCAATGCATGTGTCCCTCCCACTCCATCACTTATGAATGCAGATTAGTGTGTTTAAGCATACTTCATAGGATATCTACCCTTCTGTATCCCAAACGATAACTCCAACTTCACCCAGAATCATAGCTGCTTTCGCCAACTTCGCACGCAAGCTGTCTTGATTATTGTCCTGCCATTCCGCAAGCATTTCCACTGCATCTGGGCATGCATGCTTCTGAGCATAATGATGGTGAAGTGACTCATAAGGGGCCAGAGTTCCGTTGTTCTTCAAATTGTTCTTCGCATTGTTCTGTTTGCGAGAAACAGAGTCAGCAACCACATCAAAATTGAGAGAAGAAGGAGAAGCGGGGCAAATGACGCCAGAGCATATAGAGCCCCAGATGAACGTGGCAGAAAGAATTGGAAGGGAGGGGGAAGCGCGATCTTCCGGCAGGAAGACCAGATCAGCGTACCTTTGGGTTATTCAAAGAAGAAAAGAAGGAAAGGATGGTTAGATAACATGTCATAAATGTTATAGAAAGGGAAGCGCGCTCTTCTGGCATAATTTTGTTCAGGATTTCAGATTGCGTACCTTCAAGTTGTGCAAGTCACCAATGATTTGCTTGCGCTTGGGTTCCAATTCCTCCTTGGGCAGAGTCTAATCAAGCTTTGCAAGTTTGCGCTTGGCAACACAGTATTTTTCAAGAAGCTAAAAATAAAATTGTGTTGGATGAGAAGAGGGGAAATATGGAGGGGAACGCATATAGTGGCCAAAGAAATAGAGTCTTGGATGAAGTTTGTAGAGAGAATTGGAAGGGAGGAGGAAGGGTGCTGCAAAATGGCCAAAGAATGTGGAGAGTTCTGGATGGAATATGTAGAAGGAATTTGGAGGGTGGGGAAGCGCGCTCTTCCTTCCTTGTTTCGTATTGAATTTCAGATTGCGTACCTTTTTGTTGTTCTTAGGTGAAAAGTGGAAGAGCATGGGTAGTATACATTTCATAAATTAAAGAAAGGGGAAACGACGCAAATGGCCCAAAAACGTATGGAGTTATGGATGGAGTATTTTGAGAAAAAAGGGAGAGCACTTATTGCAGCCAATAAACGTATAGAGCCTCAGATAAAGTTTGTATAAACTTGTGGAGAAGCGCGCTCTTCCTCCTGGCTGCAAAACATATTAAATTCGGATCGTGACTCACCAGAGGGTTCAAGTCAACGTTGCTTCTAACAATTTCATAACCAAGACAGCATGTCCATTGCTGCTTGTTCCAATAGTAGTTGTCAGCATTACGTTCAAATTGATCAAATAGACATTCTAGCTTGATTCTGATTGCTTTCTTGTGTGTGTGATTGGGAATCCTGGACATTTAGAACCAGTTGAAGCTGGCACAGGAATAGTTGAAGAGCATCTTTGTCCAAATGTTGAGAAAGGAGGACAGTGAATATGCAACCTTCCATCATCGGCAACCCAGCCTTTTGAGTCGTTCGGTCCCAGGGTTGTGTCAAAATGGATAATGGGTTTTCTTCTGGATCTGTGGTTAAATTACATGCAATACAAATCTGACTCACCAAATCAGGGTTCAAAACAGCAACAGCACTGTCAGCATCACAGTCGGACTCCATAGAACCCTGTTTTTGTGAACGTCAAACTAAGAATCGCATTTTTATAGGCAAATCCAAATTGTAGAAGGCCTTGGAATACAAAGGAATGAAAAAGAATAATACTGGGAGAGTTTCGGGTCGTTCCGGAACAAGGGGCAGGTCAAGGACATCCTGTGACGCGAGTTAATTGTGAGTTGGACAGTTTTTGGACAAGACAAAAAACACACCTCATTGTCCAATTGTAGACTATCAGTGTCCAGAGTGTTCTGCTCACCTTCCTCTTCGTCATCTTCAATCAGACGGCGTCGGTTTGCAGGTGGTGCATTGACAGGTGGAGAAGACGAGACAGCAGGTGTTGCGACAGATTCAGAGACAGAGACAGAGCGGCGTCGGATTTGAGAAGGTTTGACTGTGCCAATGGCTTCGAGGAGGGGACGCGTAGGAGGGTGAAGACCAGCGTCAGAGGACGTAAACGTGGATAGCCCAGACACGGACTGAGAATGCGCAGATGCAAACATGTCTCTGATGTCAGGCATGTTGGTGAATGCCTCTGTGGCCTTGGTTGCTTTTCCCTTGTACGTTCGTGTAATTCTTTTCGGACGATCGTTCATTTCGGACGATGTCCGAAAAGGGCCCTGACGCAACGCCGACAACAAATTCAGTAAAAAACAAGAAAAGTTTGATGAGGCGTTGAGCCTCCGGCCAAATTACGCGGCTGTTTCCCAACTTTCGTCAATCCAAGAGTGGATGAGAATCGTGTCACGCCAGCAAAGCCAGACCTGGCACGCAGATTGAGTGTAGATAAGCGAAAGGACTCGACGAATGGGGACGTAGTTAACTTTTACGAGTCATTCGGACTTGGACCGTTGTAGCGCCCGACCTTCATATCATTGTCCCTTCGCGCAAATCGATCAGAAAGAACTACTGCAAAATTAACCGAAGCTTATCCAACAACACAGCGTTCTCCTCTGCCGTCCCAACACTGATCCGCAAACACCCCTCGCACCCAATCTCATTCCCGCGAAACCGCACCACAACCCCTTCCACCTCGGCAAGCCGCTTATAAAGCCGCACAGCAAGTCCATTGTCCGCCCTTCCTTCCTCATCCACAAATCGCGCCACAACAAAGTTGGCCTCGTTCCCGCCCAGCAACGCTCCCATTCGCGGCAGCGCACGCAGGCCGGTTAGGAGCACATCGCGCTGCACCCGAATCTGGGCCAAGTTGTGGCGCATTTTCGCGATGCCCTCAGGTGCGAGCGCATTCAGGGCAACGCGGCTGGTGAGGGTGCTGATGTTGTATGGGGCTTTGGTGTTGTTGAAGAGGCGGGCGATGGCCGGATCTGCGATCGCGATGCCGACGCTGTTCGTGAAGCGTTTTGTTTTCAGTAAGGAGGGATCAAAAAACGCGGTTTGAAGGGAGAGGGTGTCGAATGGAGATTTCAAGTTGGATTGATGCATACCGAATGCCCGCGAGACCGAAGGACTTGGAGAGGGTCTGAATGACAATTAGATTTGGGTACTTCGTGACCCACGAAGCCACGCTTGCGCCATCCTCACAAAAGTCAACGTAGGCCTCGTCCACCAGGACCACCCCATTGTACTCCTCAAACTCTAGAATCTCGCGAATGTCGCTCTGGTGTAGAAGAGTACCAGTAGGATTCCCCGGGGAGCAGAGAAACACAATCTTGATGCTCTTGTTGGAAGCGAGCTGGTCCTTGATCCTCTGAGTCTGCAACTGGAAGCGGCCGTCTTGGACGTCGAGAGGGACTTTAACAATGCCAACATCGTTGATGTTTGCGCAGACGGAATACATTCCGTAGGTAGGCGGTGTGATGAGGATGCTATCGGTCGCGGGGTTGCAGAAAATGCGGATAGCGAGGTCGATGCTTTCGTCGCTGCCAACGCCAACAAAGAAGTGGTCTGGGCCGGGCACACCGCGGAATGCGGCGAGACGTGTCTTGAGGTCGATCTGGTGCGGGTCCGGGTACCGCTCGAGGACGAGGCCCTCGTCACGGTGCATCGCGGAAGCTGGACCGAAGCTGTTCTCGTTCGCGTCGAGGAGGATGCCGCTGTCGTAGTCGTCCCGCGCGCACCGGTACGGCTGCAGCTTGAGGATGTTGGGGCGCACGGCGGCGTCCAGCTCGAAGGGCATCTCGTTTTCGCACGAATGGTTTCTCCGCATGAATCACGTTACGGGAAACCGCGAGGCCATCGCCGATCTGATCGACAGCGTCGACACTTTCCTCTTCGACTGCGACGGTGAGTCACACGGATCCGCTCCCACTCCCACCCACTCCAACGCACTCCCACCGCGATGACACCCGCTCTGTGAACAACAGGTGTCATCTGGCACGGCGACCAGCTCATCGCCTCTGTTGCCGACGTGCTCACCCAGCTCCGCCTCAAGGGCAAGCGCATCCTTTTCGTGACCAACAACAGCACAAAGAGCCGCAGACAGTATATCAAAAAGTTCGTCCAGCTCAACATTGAGGCCTACGTGGACGAAATCTTTGGCAGCGCCTACGCCGCCGCGTATTACATAAAATACTCGCTCAAGTTTCCCTCGTACAAGAAGGTCTACGTTGTAGGCATGAGCGGGATCCAGGAGGAACTCGACAGCGAAGGAATCCAGCACTGCGGCTCTAGCGCGGACGATGAGAACTTGCACAGCATGGGCGAGATGGCGAGTGTCAAGAACGACCCGGACGTGGGCGCGGTGCTGTTTGGGTTTGACTTGAACATCAATTACAAGAAGCTGGCCAAGGCCTTCACGTACCTGCACTGCAATAAGAATTGCCACTTTTTGGCGACCAATTCGGATTTGACGTTTCCAGCGGGCGGCACTGTATATCCTGGTATGTGTGTCGGTCCCGAACATCAGCTTGTCGGAAGAAACGCGATCAAACCCAACGCTTCCATAATCGCAACTCATCTCCTTCCTATGCTCCAGGAACCGGCGCCCTTCTCTCGGCTCTCTGCGCCCCTCTTGATCGCAAACCCATCGTGCTCGGTAAGCCAGAGCCGACCATGATGGATGTCATCATCAACAAGTATGACCTGGACCCCTCGCGTACATGTATGGTGGGTGACCGGCTGGATACAGACATTCAGTTTGGGCAGCAGAGTGGGCTCAAGACGTTGCTGGTGATGACAGGGGTCACTTCATGGCAGACACTTGCCCTGAATCCGGAGAGCCCTGTGCGGCCGGACTACATCATTGAGTCATTGGGGCATTTGCAGGTGCCAGAGTGATTTTTGGTGTCCTTCAAAAGGCTGGGGTACCTTCCATGCTGGTACCATTCGGGACAATCATAAAATCATTTCAATATTCATTGGTAGTATACTATAATTGCAGTGTCATAACTACATGTTTCCCTTCTTCATTTCGCGTTCCACACGCCGAATGACTTTGTCAACACGCCGCCCATCTGTCTCCACGCTTCCGTCGCGCATCTTTTCAGCAGCGAGACGTAACCGATCCGAGAGCGCCACCAACTGATCCGCCCGCATCCATGGCGTCTTCTTATCCCGCGCAGTTGCACGCGAAGCCGCAATCGAGAGTGCGGCGATGGAGAGTGCGCTGTCGTCGATGGCATCCAAGACGTGAGATGCGCCTGCAATGGCGGCGCTGACGCCGTCGAGTTGCCGTTGACGTAGGGCTGGATCCGTGTCTTCCGTAGCGAGATGCGTTGTGACCAGCCGCTCAGCGCGCGCGTGCAGGACTGCGAGGGCCTCGATGAGCTGAACTGGGGATGGGCCTGCAGCCGACTGGATCGCGGTGGCTGGAGTGCGAGTGGATGGGGTGGTTGGCGCGCGCGGCATCCACTTGCTTGTTGTGCTTCGATTTGCCTTCGCCGCGTGACGCGCGCGTTTGTCCTCGAGGGAGAGTCTTGCTCCTGTCTCGCTGTCCTCCGAATCCGACGTCAGCTCGCTCATGAAAAAGTCGCTGTATCCGATCGACGCCGTCTCGTCGACAGACTCGGCTGACGGCGGCACAGCACTGCCGCTGGGCACAAACAGCCAGCGGCCTGCGGTTGGAGGCGTCGGAATGGTAGTGTTCATGCTGTGTTTCTGGGGAGTGATTCTGCAGAATGATTTCCGCGAGTCGTCACAAAATTCTGTCCGGAAGAATTTTGTCCGGACAAATTCGGGCACGTGGGATCAATTTGTCAATAGATGTCAAGGAGGGAAACACCAGCGTTTAATCCCGCCTCAGCTTCGTCAATGAGAAAGCGAAATTCATCTATCAAGAAATGAGCGAAAGGAAATAACCATCTACTTCTTGACAACTTGCGCATACACACATGTCATATTGACGAAGCTTTTGTACGTCTTGGCCTCTTCAATCAACTCCTTGACCATCGCGTCATACTCCTCTGGTTCCACTCCCAACACTTTGGGCATCACGGGTCGCAGCGACTCAAACAGAAATTCAAGATCCTTGCCCGCGTAAGCTCCAATCTTGCCGTCCCAGTTGATGGGGCAAGACACGGTGCGCTTCTTGAAGTGTGCGAGATCGATGGATGCGAGGCGTGCGCCTTGGTCCACGTATCCGGCAATGTTACCGGCTGTTAAGTGCGAAAAAAAGAGTTTTGTTCAAAATTGCTAGCCCGGGCTGTCGTAGAAGAAGAGAATGTGTCATTTACCGTTTTCCAAATCGATTTCCTTCGTTCTCATCATGGCGTACACTACATGACGAATTAGTATGAAGTATCAACAAATATCACTTCTTACCTGCATCTGCAAGCTTCTTATGATTGGGTCCCATTCGGTGATGCACAGCGTCAAACTGGTATGACCTTCGGATTGAGAAAGCCGTGTCTCCGTCCAGGCGTAATGATCACGTACCTCCATCAACTCAATCCAACCACCAGGCTTAGTGACACGAATCAATTCGGCAACAACGGCCGGCCACTTATTCTTGGGGATGCCAAACGTCAAAAAGCGCTGGTGCACGTAGTCGAACGAGTTGTCCTCGTCTGAGGGCCAGGGTCAGCGACAAACTCATAATCAATCAACGGGCCAGTCAATCACATGGTAACCGCTCCAACACGTTTCCAAAGACACATTTGGCAACCGGCCAGTCCAACAGCTCGGTGGCAATGTCGCATCCGTGGTATTCCGCGTCCGAGTTGTAGACGAAAACGGCATCCAGCCAAGCGCCGGCCGCGCAGCCAACGTCTAACACTTTGGCGCCTTTCCGCTTAACGACACGTTTCGCGTCAGGACAAATAATATCGCTGTTCACACAAACATGAGGAAACCCAATTGAACAGATGATCATCGCAACTCACTCTCCAAAAAGCATTTTGAGCATGTTGTGCTATTCATTCGAACATCACCAGGTCAGGTGCAAGTCCTTTTGAAATCACATTACTTCATCATACCTGGAACTCGAGTCGGTTCTGCTCCTTCATGTCGGCCGGCAGCATGTAATCGGACGTCGCCACGTTATGGTACTCGCGGTCCGTGTCGTTGTCTCGCGGATGCCAAAAGACAGCCTCGTTGTTGATGCTGCTTCCAGAGTCTGCTTTGACGAAGGCGGTGGGGGCAGGGCCGGACGTGAGTTCTGCTGCTTTTGCAATCGGGGAGGTGGCGGTTGCGGCTGCGGGACGCTTGCTCTTGGAGCGCGTCATGGGGACAGTCAGACGGTTGCCCATGGTTTTGGGAGCAAATTGGTTTCGGTTTTCAATCATGCTTGATTGATGTGGGGGTTTCGATTCCTGTTCCGGCTTCCGTCCGGCACCAGCAAAAAACCCGTCACAATGTCACAGCCATGGTACTTGGTGTTCAAATAGTACACAGAGGCGGCATCCAATCAGCCAGTGGCATATTGACATCCAACACCTGGCTTTTTTGCGCTAGATAACACGCCTCGCTCACTCATAAAAAAATAGACATTTTAGGATCAGTTTGAGCTTGAGCGGGCTCTGATAACTTGATTTTTTCAGCTTGCAAGACTCGGATCATGTTGTGAAGTTGCAGCTTGAACCCCACACTGCCAATTGCTTAAACTCCATTTCTAGAATATCAAATTATCTTGCTCCTTCATTTCCGCGGCCAGAATGTATTGGTAGTGGTGATTTTCTCGATCAATTGGCTCGTGGGTGCCAGTAGGCTCATAATGCTGCTTTGCACATCTGATACGAAGGCGCAAACTGCAACAGAGGTGGTGATGGGCTCCTCAGGTTGCTGCATAGCAGTTACGAAGGAGGTCTGAAGGGTGGTTGCTACTAGAACTGTCGAAGTAGGAACGCGAGCTAATGATCCTTTTTAATCAAAAAGTAAACAAGTTATTCCCAAAATTTCAGTCACGGGCGCTTGACTTGGGGCCAAATATCTGCAGAAAACCACACCAACACCAGATTGGCGTTTATTCTGCATCCATCCTTTGATCTAAAAAAAAGCATTCTTCACTTCTTGTATCTCTGCAATGTGGCATTCAAACGGTCGCATTTAACATCCACTTTGGCAGTCATTTCGTCCACCTTCTTGTCCAAAAACTCCATCTTTTTAGTAAAATCGACTTGAAAAGCCTGCAAGTTCTCCATCACGGCTGTGCATTTTATCGTGAGCTGAGCGAGGCTCAATTACGAGTCTTTACACTCAACTCTTCAAGTCTATGGATCGCGTCCGCTCCAGACTCTCAAGCTGCAAAATTTGTTGTTCGAGAGCCTCGATGGTCATCTCAGTAGCGGGTAGAGGGCGTGCGGGTCCCATTGTCACGCAGAAACGCGTCAACTTTGCATCTGATTTGCCATAACTAAACGCAGGGTCCATGCCATGGACTTTGTCAATCTCTTTAGCGAGACTGCCGTCTTTAAAGCTAATGAATCGAATAGATTGTTGAGGAAAGAATCGGGATGGATGCCAGAAGGCGATTTGTCAATCACCTTTTCTCCAGTCTGCCGACAGCATCGTTGGGCATGTCGAGTTCCATGATAAAGTGCTTCTCTTCGCCCGTCAGTCTGAGCGTGAGCTTTGACACTTGAAAGTTTCGCTCAAAGAACCAGTTCAGGTCAGGTTGTGTTTCCTAAGTGGACGCGTTTGTTGAGGGTCACCATAGAGATATCTGCACCATTGCGCGCTTTACCTTCCACACCTGAACGAAAGGGATGAGAAAACAGACAGAGGCGTGAGGAGGGGAGCGGGGGCCTCACCTGCCATGCGAAGCCTGTCTTCGCCAAAATGGAGACTTGTTTGATTTCCGACATAATCTCCAAGTTGTTTTTCCAACCGCGACTTCCTTCCTCGCACTCGCATTCATGGGCATCAGCGGCCTTCTTCCGCTGCTTGAACCCATCAAGCGCAACAAGCATCTGCGCGACTACGCAGGTAAATACTTTGCAGTGCCGAATGCAGTCCAACATATGCAACCAACCCCTCAACAAAACTCAGGCTGCACCGTCGCCGTAGACGTGTACGTGTGGCTACACCGCGCCGCGTTTGGCTGCGCAATGGACTTAGGTCTCGGCAAGAAGACGACGGCGTAGGTGTTTCCTGCTTTCTTGGATTCACGTATTGAATCCCATCTTCTGCCTATTAACTCTCTCGCAAAAGATATGTTGGTTTCTGCTTAAAACGCGTGGCTTTGCTCCGCCAGTTTGGCGTCGAACCGCTGCTGGTGTTTGACGGCGGTGCGTTGCTTGGGGGCAGTACCAGTGCGCATTGCTCGTTGTTGATTTGCTTGAAAAACCAGGATGCTTGCCCATGAAACACCATACAGAGAACGAACGGAGGCAGTTGCGTGTTTGTGGACTTCTACGTCACCGGAGGTAACTCTTTTGGCCATCTAGGAAACGCAAGGACGCCAGGGAACGAGCACAAGAGGAGTTACGAAAGGGCAATGCGACAAAGGCCATGGAGTTGTTTCAGCAATGCGTTAACATTACTCCTAATATGGCCCATGAACTTATCAAGGTGCGTTCTTTGCCTCCACTGTGGAACCTCAATCAAACTCGAAACTGCCAAAGACCCTACAAAAGGAAGGTATCAAATACATTGTCGCACCATATGAAGCAGATGCGCAGCTTGTCTTCCTCGAAAAGATTGGGAAAGTCCACGCCGTTCTGACGGAAGACAGCGACCTCCTGGTCTTTGGTTGTCAGCGCGTCCTTCTCAAACTCGAAGCAAGTGGGTCTGTTGTGGAAATCAATGCGGTTGACTTTGCGCATGTGCCTTGCATGAAACGAGGATGGACATTTACCAAGTTCCGTCAAGCTTGCATTTTGTCAGGATGCGACTATCTCCCTAGTTTGAAAGGAGTTGGTATTAAAAAGGCATTTGAAGCGGTAGGATCCAGCTCGTCTTTGGAGAGGGTACGTGTCACTTTTGACTGTTACTTTAGGGCTTGACTCGCCCTCTCCCTAAATTCAGACACTGAAAACTTGGCGCATGTTTGGCTACTCCATTAAGGCGCCCAAAGTTCGGGACGGATATGAAGACGCCTTTAAGGAAGCCGAGTTTACATTCTTATATCAGCGAGTCTATGACCCCACTTTAAAGCGATTGGTGCACTTGAATGATCCTGCGCCTGAACATGTCCACATGATGGAATCAATGGCGCGGTTTTTGGGCCGGTGCGTTAAAAATTGACTATTGTTTTATCTGATCCTTTATTCATGTATTACTTTGTACTCCAGTGATTTGGCACCTCAAATTGCTGAAGGTGTAGCGAATGGACAATTGAATCCTTATAGTCTGAAGCCATATGGGTCAGGGGATGAAGGTAGTTTTGGAATGGACGATGAAGAGGAAATTCTTGTGCCGGAACGAGGTAAATAACCTCGAATATATATCCGTTCTAATTTCCCTTTATAATCTTAACCATGCATGTTTTTATTTGAATAGTGCATGTGCAATTAGCAAGGCCGATGTCTTCACCTCCGCCACCTCCAGACCTTTCAAAGTCAGCTCGCATTTTACAAATCGCCACCACTTCAGCTTCAAACTACAGCTATGACGTTTCTCAATCTACCAGTTCATTGAGCCGCTTCTTTTCTTCTTCCTCATCTTCCGCTCCCGTTGAGCATGATACCGTCAATGCCCAACTAAAATCCGATAAGGACGAAGCGAACGTTTACCAGACTGTTAACACTTCTCCGTCACATCGACAGAAGATAACAGGATCACAATCAATCTCTCACCTGAGCCGATTCCGAAGCACGGAGGCGGTCCCGTCGGATGTTTTCAGCTATCATTCCTTGACAGTGAAACCGAAACTCAAAAGCAAACCCTCACCACCACGCGATGTGGACAATGAAATCGTCCCGTCTCTGAGTCAACCGGACGGACTTGCACTAGGCTCGCTCAAAAGTGTAGCGGCAGACTTGGGATATTTCTGCTTCGAAGAAACGAACCACATACAATGTCAAGAAGGCAAGGATATTGAAAACGAGCCGGAACCAACCCTTTCCCAGCTGGTATTATCAGGAACTGTGGGGTACATGGACAATCCCGCTTACTGTGTGCCTTATAAAGCCCCGGCCTTGAGCTTAAAGACCAAGTCGACCGTCTCCAGTGCGTTTGGGGCATTCCGTGCACCCGCGAGCACAAGTGGAGAAGCGAGCATGTATGCAGTCCCTCTCAAGAAGGCCAAGACGACTACAGGGGTGTCCTCGGCTGGACAAAAGAAGAGGTTGGGTGCGGGGAGACCATCGAGTCTGTTGCCGATCACGGCTTTCTTCGGGCGGAAGTGAGATTGAAATGGACTTTGGACTCTTCAATTTTGATGATGGTATTCAATTGACAGAGGACCTTTTTTATTCCTGACATTCCAATATAGTTTAACGATGCCTTTGCTCTCGTTCCATCTGGTTGCAGGATACTCGAGCGCCTGCTACAGCGTCATCAGAAATCATCCCATATTTAAAAACGTTGGAGCCTTGAATATCCTCCAATTTATTAAGAGGCGGTAGATCACAGTCTCTCCTTCAACCATTCTCGTACTTTGCGTGAGCTTTTTATTGTTCCATATTTCGAAAATCCTAAGGAGGAAGATGCACGTGATTGTGTGTACGGCAACAAATTGTGGAAAAACACAAAAATGCTAAGATGCTGATAAGAAACATTCAAAACAGTTCTCAACGACTTCCACATTTCTCACGATTTCCCAGAAATGATTATGCATCCAACAACTCGCTCTGGTTCTTAAAATGTGGTATTGAATTTCAAACACGTGAAAGACATCCGCTTCCTCTAAGCCACCTTGATTTCCTCCTTAATCCAGTATCAGTTCTTGTAAGAATCATTCAAGGCTTGTGGATGATATAGTTAGTTTCGATGCCGCGACGCGGCGCGAGCCTGGAGCACTTGTCAGCTGCGACTTTGAAGCCGATGACGCCTGCGCCGGGGCACGTAGCCTACAATGGTGTTACCACTCAGTTCTTCATTACCCCTTCTTTAGTGCAAAACTGTGGCATAATTGTAAGATGAATTGCTGTGCACCACAGATAGCCCGACTTTTTCACGATATCAAGTCACACATGTGACATAACGCTGGCATGCGGCAGATAACTTGAGTGTCTCCGTCATCGATGCTGCGTTGTAGTGAGACCTCAAACGGCGCAGTGCAACCTAGCGTTTCCGCGAGTCGTTTGTGAACGGGGCGTGTATCAAGCAATGCAGGACATGATTTACAGGCTTGAGCACTGCGGCAGTACTTCCGGTTGGCGTGGGGAGTTACACCGGTAGTCGCCGGAATCCCCCTCTTCATGGTGACTTTTGCAAGGTGAGAGGACTAATCACTCACCGCCAGCAGGCCTTGATGAAGGGTATTGGGCGAATTAAAGCCGTTCTCTAATAAATATGCTCGAAAGTAAGTTTGTTGGCAATAGGTTTGAGTCACTAAAATGATTGAAACTTTTTCATAGCAAGTGCGATGGCGTCGAAAGGCAAGAGTTGGCACCGAGAACCGCCCGACTGCTCGAAACTGACGCATTCACACTCTTGTCTCGAACTTGTAGGCGCAACCGTCCGTCTCCGCAAGGAATATCT
>MU614863.1:0-14851 GCA_025201725.1 Chytriomyces sp. MP71 | reverse complement strand
CCCTTCATCCTCGCCAAGCCGCTCGAATCCAACATCCTCGAATGGCACTACCTCATCACGGGGCCCGCCGACAGCCCCTACGCGGGCGGAAGTTATTGGGGCAAGCTCGTTTTTCCTGCGGATTACCCCTTCAGGTGCGAACGTTTCGGTGTGTTTGTGTGTTTGGGTCGTTGCTGGCGCAGCGCGGCCGGCCTTTCGTTTCTGTGGTGGTGGGGTCGGTTCGGTTCGGGGCTGGGGTTGTGTTTTTTTTTTTCGTGTTGGCTTCGTGTGTTTTGTGTTTTGGGTTGTTTTTTTGGGGTTGGGTTTGTGTTTTGGTTTTGGCTTTTGTTTTCTTGTGGCGTCTTGGCTTGGATTGCGTTTTGTTTTTTTTGGGTTTGTTGTGTTTTTGTGTTGTTGCTTTGTGGGGTTGGTGTGTGGTTTTGCTTTGTTTCGTTTTTTTTTTTTGTTTTCTGTTTTTTTTTTTTGTCGTTTATTTTTTTTTTGGTGTCTTGTGTGTGGTGTTTTTTCTTTTCTGTTTGGTTTCGTTTCTTTTTTTTTTTGTTTTTTTCTTTTGTTCTTTTGGTTGTTGGCTTCCCTTGTTTGGCTTGGCGGTTTCGTTGGGCCGGGTGGCGTTGAGTGGATGGTTGCAGACGTGAGTTTGGTTTGGGCGGATGGGGTGGCGTGGTTTACGGGTCTTTTTTCTTTTGTTTTATTCTTTCGTGGGTTCGTTTTGGTTTGGTTTTTTCTTTTTTGTTTTTCTGTTCTTTGTGTGTTCTTTCATTTTGGTTTTTTGCTTTTTTGCTTTGCTTTTTTGTTTTGTTTCGTTTTGGTTTTGTTTGTTGTCTCTGTCCTTTCGTTCTCTTCTTGGTCTGTTCGTTTCTTTTTTTTCTTCTTCTTTTCTTTGTTTTGCTATCGTCCCCTGGTCCGTCCCGCCCTGGCTTTTGTTTTGTTTTTGGTGGCGCGGGTCCCTTGTCTTCTCGTCTGCTCTTTGTCTTTTTTTTTCGCGTGATAACGAGGGTCACCGAATCTTGTCCCTCGAAGCTCAATCCCAAAGGTTTTAAGAGCGCTCTGAGTAAGTCGTCTCAACTCAGATGCTCAGCGCAATCGGTTTTCAATTTATTTGCCAGCCGTCCATCCATCTTTCGTCCACCCAAATCATAATAATTCAATTGACTTCAATTATTCAGACGAGACCAAACTTTTTGATCCTAGGGTCCGCATCCAATCCCAAGTTTTGAATGGCTAACAAGACAGTCACAGCCCAACACTTCCAGTTGGGACAAAGGTTACCGAGTTTCTTCCCACTCTCATGTACTTGCATGTAATGGTCCTCAAAATTGAGCTTGGGAGGCTCCTCGTTTGCAAACGCTCCCACGCCTCCGAAAAACTGTACAGGGAAGCAAGTTGCCTCGAAGTCACTGAAATTGTTCAGATATTGTACTAGCGCCATTTTGAGGTATTCTGAATAAGTCATGGCGGCTGAGTACGTGCCCGGCCTGACTTCATTGATGACGTTTCGAAATTGTATCCAACTTAGCTCGTTGAGCGGTGGAAGCCCCGTATCATCGGTCGGACCTTCCATTGGGGGATGCTGACGGTCTTCGAAGATGAGAGCCGTTGCAACCGTCTCAACGTCCAGCAGTGTGTCCGAGGGCGTCCAGATTCCCGTGACCCCAGCCGAGAAGATGGTCATTCCACTGGCTCCATTCTGAAACCCGTAAAAGACCATTGCATTAGGGTTCTTAGAAGCTGCAATCATTGCAGGGAGTCCGGATTCCAGTATGAGGGAGCCACTGGGCCGTTCGATCCCCTCGGAGCTCGTCGTTGGAGCCTCGGGAATTCGGGTAGCCGTCGTTGCGGTAGTGGGCCGTGTCCGCTTTGGCTTGGGTGTCTTGAATCCGCCAACAACTTTGGGATACTGGTGCTTCCCTCCGTGCTTCGACATGAGAATTGGCTCTGAGAATTCAAATTGGCTTTCCCAAAATTTGATTGTTGTCCCCTTTGATGACGCGAGTGACAATGACCCCTTTCAAGGCTTGAGAGTGTCAACGCCCGCAAGACCAAGTTAAGTCGCGGAATACTATGGCCGCTAGCGCGCCCAGCTCGTGCATTTTACAGATCAAGCCCAAGGGAAAGATCAACCCGCGAAAAGGGGAACGCGAAGCCGAACGGGCCGCTAACGAATCCGTTGAGGGGTATGGAGGCGCGCAGCATGTACAGGTGTACGATGTACTTAGGCTGTGTGACGACCAGGAGAAGGATGTTGCCAAGAATCCAATGCTGAGGAGGCCGAGGATGGCAGCCCCGTTATGCGCGGAGAGGAGATAGGAGTTGGTGTGGGGTTGATGCCGAACTGGGTAACAGCGAAGTCGGGGAGGTGATAAACGGGGATTAAAGGGCGAATGTGCGGTTTTGAGGATGCCAACTCGTTATCATCGACTAATACGATTCCTCCTTTATTACCTACCGGCCTATGTGGTTATTTATAAGCAATATTTGTTAAGGCTTCAGTCAAAACACAATTATGATTGAGTAAAAAGAGTATTTGTTTATTTCGCCATACAGAAGATGTGAACCATAATATCCTTGGAATAGCAAGCGAACACACTGTTGCCAATTTTTTTCAAGCACCTAGTGACATTCAGCAAAAGTTAACTTATTGCTTAGTTGCTTTTTTGTTAAATATACCTTGCACATGTCTTGTCTTCGTCCAGGGTCACATTCACTATCTGAGACTGAATCAAATCATCCTGCATCTAAAGAGCAGATCAGATGTATATATGGCCAGTCTCAGACACTAACATGCATATGATCCATCTTGGCAATATTCAGTGCAACAAGTCCATTATGTTTTGCAAATTGCAAAGTTTGCATTGCTTTTTGTATGTAAGGGACAGCTTCTGATAATAATATTGCACTTGGCAGCATGGGAACCACCTTGGAACCATCCAAAAAGGTTCCATATTGCGAGATGAAGTGCACAACATCAGAAAGTTGAAACTTGCCATCTTCTTGACTGGACTCCAGGAGTAAATCAAGAAGGGTGACAAAAATGTCTTTTGAAGCTTGATCAGTTAAGGAGTAATGGATTTCGCAATATCTGTTGTTAACGTGAGCTCCAATAAAACATAAAAAAACACTTCCACAGACCTTTTGGCAAGATGAAGACTCATCAATTTTTGAATGCATATTGTTAAAGCATCCTTGTGATGTTTTAATTTTCCTAGGATAATGACCTTTTCTTCCAGTAGCACTGAACAAGATGATGTTAATGTCCAAAAGTGTGCCGAAACCAACCACCATTCAACATACCATCATCAGGAAACAGCGAAACAAGCTTCTCAGGCCTATAAAATTTAGAGCTCTCCAGAAACAGGACGAGCTTCCTTCGCATCATTTGAAAGTCTGAGACACCCCCATTCTCAAAGACACCTTCAAATCCTTCCAAGACCTCGGACGCAGTAATATATTCAACCAAAGCCTGCAGGTAAAGTAAAACCACTCGGTCGTGGAACTCGGGATGATCAGAGTGAAGGTTTTCAATCATGTGTTCCAGATATTGTGTTTCTAAGGCTGCAGACTTGTGCTCAAAGAAATCAATGATTTTCAGATGGGTTCGTAAAGGCACATCCTCATAGCGTTCAGTGAAAATCTGCCATAAGAAATTCATGGGAGGAGCAGTATAAGGCAATGAAAACGAACCGCCAATCCTTCATTTACATCCATGTCAAATATGGGACCGGAGAATTCAAGGAAGAGGTCAACGTGTGCGACAATGTTGAGCTTTTGAAGATATTGCATAATGTCATTCGGGCTGTCAAATGGTCAGAAGGAGAATGAACATACAAAGAGGCTATCTCAACTGATGCAAGTTTTCAAGTGCTTTGCGATGTTGTCCTTTACTATAGTAGAAATCGATGAGCTCTTTCTCTTTCTGAGTTCGCGAAGGGAGGCTTAGTTGGTATTTTCTACGGCACACTCACAAATTACACTCACATTCTTGGCCTTCAATGCCGCCTCTGTTTCCTCCAAGTCACAGTAGTTTTCTACGCGGACAAGCGAGCCAACCAGGCCTTCATTCACGATCAAGTAGACCTTCAACAGCGTCGTATCTACAACTGACGACAAAAACAAGGCATCGTCCGCGTTTCGCAGAACAGCATCTGGAATTTCGACTGCGTCTGGGACGCCATGGTCAGATCCTGAAAACAAAGACGATGCTGCAGCGATCGTGGCTGCAGTTGTTCCCGTCTTGGGCGTGGATGGTGCAGGCGTTGGTATTTGATTCAAGGGAAGATGATTGGGATTTTGATGCAGCCTCCGGAGCTTGGCGAGAATATGGCGTTGCGAAATAAGGTAATCCTTTAGGGCTAAAAGCGCCACGGTATCTTAACATGTTTGACAGTATCAGATTTTCACACTTGCTGGAAATGTCTCGTTGGGAACAAACCAGTGACCGGTGGATCGGAACTCGGGCCCATCAGCGAAAACTGTGGAAACAAATTCACGATATCGATGGGGGATGCTCGCAACTCCGACAAGAGAGACATCGCAGCCTCATATTTGTGCTCCATTGTGAACATATGATGCGCGTACAGTCCCCGCACTCGGATGATGTTTGAGACCTACACTGCAAGTGTAAGCACAAGCACTCAGGAGCGGCCGAACGCCAACCTTTTCCTCTTCTGATGAAAACTCGAGCTCTTCAATCAACCTCTGAGCCTCTATGAATTGATTCGATGCAATCAAATGTTCAATCTGCAGTTCTGAGTTGGTCACAGATCCATCATAAGCGCCGAATCATCACCTGATCTTCAAAAGAAACAGGAAGGAGCCTCCAAATGCAGTTCAAGCTCGAAATATGTATCAAAGACGCGGTTCCAGACCCCATCTGCATCCTCTGAGCTCCCGGGAAATCGATGCGCTGAACAACACCGCCTGTCGTTAAACTCCGAACTTCAATGAAACCGGAAATCATGGCGACAACGTATGGCGCTGAGTACGCTGTTATTCCGCAAAGAATTAGAGAAAGAACAATGTGCTGAAAGTTTCACGTAACTGATTGCATCCGGTGTCCCTGACCATTCCAAGTCGCGTTCAATGAGTGGAGAGGCATCGGCATTGACAAAGACACCACCATCTGACGTCGGGACACTTAGTAATGCACATGAAAGCAAACAGCAGAAACTCAACTGTTGCGCGTCAATAAAAGCTGTCCCTTTGGCAACTCGGCGATCCCAACTTTGCTCACGCTCCCTCCGGGAAAGTACGACGCGTTAAATTTGTAGAGCTCCGTGACAGTATTTGTATCGATTGTAACCGTGAAATAGCCGCGTTTTGGGTGTGCGTACGCCAAAGTGTTGGAATTCAGCCAGGTAAGCGTATGCGCTCGATCGGGAGTTGCAAGTTCCTAATCACAAAGAGACTATTCAGCATGACGAAATCATCTACATTCATTGATATTCAACCTTTATGAGCCTCAAAGTGCCGTCCAAAGACGACTTGTAGATAAGAATCCTCTTTTTCACGACAACTGCGATTAGTCGCGACGAGACAACATTTGGTGCATTCAGATGCTCATCAGTATAAATTGACGATGTACTAGTAACGTCAGCATTTTCATTACTAGCTTTTGATGAAATAGCCAGCAATGTAGCGCCCTGTGTCGCGTTGAGAGTTTCTCTTGTGGCGAACGTGGCGAGTTCGACCGTTCGGATTTGCGAATCTTAAGCATGAAAACATTATCGGCACGGGTAGGATGTATCTATCGTTCGCATCCTACCTTCCAGAAGCAGTAGCAGAGAGGCCTCCTCGACTACACCCATTGCCTTGATTCCGCCTTTCCTCGCAAATCCCTTTCGCGAGTCTGCGAGCGTGATTTCAAACTGTGGCGTCTCGGTAATTGTGTAAAGCAGCAGAGACTGCGACGACGTGGCAATAAGGAGCCGGTTGTCTGCTTGAAAGTTGAGAAGGAGCCTCTGCTCACGCTTCGCACGCACCGTACGCTGCAAATGCACCGATTTGGAACGGGAGAGACTCGATGAGGCACTGGACTAGCACAACGTCCTGGTTTTGGATGCGCGGGCGAGATGAGGGGTTTTCTGCGTTGAGAAGTCCTCACCATCGTGTTCAGATTCTCCGCTCAAAAAAGTATTTCTTGCATTCTCGACAGCAACAGAATCATTTATTGCATCGCAATTAAATACTCCACTCTCTCTCATCTCCTGTCGCTGTTTCTGCCTAAGCGTTCATTTCTGCTCGGCCGCTCATACTCTTTCAGATTTCCTCTACAGCCAGAGGCGACGCTGCTTCCCCGCTTCTTCGGCTATGAAGACAGCATATCTGAAAATGAGCTTGGGTCCAGCGCATATTCAGAGAGAGGGCTTTTGTGACGCGACGACTCACTTGATTACGGACCTTCCTGGTTTTTTACAAATACTCGTCGCCCATTGCTCTTTTCATGCAGTGGGCCGTTCTTCGTGCAAAGTATTCGCGTAAACTGGTATCAGTCGTTAAAGGCTCGAACTTCAAAAAGGAGTTCTCTTGACGCGCAGAATTTTCCCGTCAAGCATCCTCTGCTTCACCTGCAGCTCCCACAATCCAAAAGTTTCTTGAACGAAATCTACGCGAAGCAATTTAGTGTTATTCAAGATAACCCTCACAATAATGGAATCATCAAAATGCTCAAACCACATTTACGGTTTGTTAAAAGGAAAACAGTTCTGTCTGATTCAAGGTCCCTGAACCTTTCACTCCTAACTGAAAAGTAGAATTGAGTCGACTAGGATAGAATCGAATCGAATTGATAACTTCCCTGATATGGTTGATAGGGAGTAGGTTCAATTTTTGGTTGAACGACAAGCAAGTTGCGATGAGATCAATGATGGATTGGTTCGGTTTACTCTTCTTTCTCTGTGCCGCGTGAGGTAGGGGTTGTAGTTCGTTTCCTTTTGAAGGAGAGACTCCTGAGTACGAACTCTGGAAGTGATTCAAGATCTTAGGAGGGAGTGACTTCAAAATCAAGATATCTATTGTGTTATTTTCTTAACCGAAGTAATAACGGTTTAATTCATCAAGTCATCAGACTGGGAAACTGTTAGAGAGAAGCAGGCTGTAAGTTCCGAACCACCATTGCGAGGGTATGAGAGTTTGACATCTGGCTGTCCAGAATGCCGTTTCGTTCTTAATTTACTTACTCTCCCCTCCTCGGGTAAATTTTCACGATCGCTCGTGAGTTCCATGTCCCCTGCCGCGTCGCGCTCTCTCCATCACAACCGCATCAGCCATCGCACGCATCATCAGACTCCGGATTCGAATACTGCGTTGTAGGGGATTCATTGCGACAGTGCATTCCGAGGATTGCGATGGAGAATCCGGCGATTGGGGTAGCAATCGTCAAGCAAACCTCTCAGTCTTACTCGTTCGAAAGCACGACCGGGCCGACTTGCATCGTCAACTGTGGATCTCGTAGGACGTATTGATGCTGTTACACCGATACAGTGATACAGAGGGCAGAAGGTGTCAGAAGGCCAGAGGCTATTCTCGATACAGCCGCGAAACACGTCCCCAATAGCGCATAATAATGTGCCCACGAAATCTATGTTTCTAATAATGTTTCTTCCACTACACTACATGTTCGTCTTGAACGCATGATTGTACCGCTTCAGAAAATGGTGCGCGTTTGATTTCCGTTCGGAAGCTCTGCGATACATTCTGACAACATTTTCTGCATTTTATGACTTCAGGCCAAGTCTAAGAACCACACCAACCACAATCAGAACAAGAAGGCCCACAAGAACGGCATCAGGAAGCCCAAGACCAACAAGTACCCGTCGCTGAAGGGTGTTGACCCGAAGTTCCTTCGCAACCAGCGTTTCGCCAAGGTTTGTTACCTTAGCTGTTCTTGTCGGACATTTTGGTTTAAGATTCGCTAAATCCATGGAATTTTTCTTCGAAAAACAGAAGGGAACACAGGCTGCCCTCAAGCAGTAAATCATAATGCCCTAGCACGATACCTTGTTGTATCATGTGTCTGTGTATTAAGGATGGGTTGGTTTCGTTGGACCTGGAGATGATCCCATTTGGGGGATATTGAAAATAAACGCTTTAAAACTATAAAACCAGCATCGTTGGGGGAGAAAGTGTCTCACCTTGCAGTCATGTAAGACTGTTAGGAATTGGTTTCGGGCGCGCTTTACATACCTTTACATACATGTGTGTCTGTGCGCATAAATTTGGAATAAGTCTAATTGCTCCCTTGTTCCCCTCGTCAACCTCCTCGGTCTGTTCCATCTCCACTCGGCTTCCTCCCTGGACCCGAAGTCTCCGCGCGAAGTATGTGGCTCAGCATATTGGAGGCCTTGGATATCTTGACATCGTCATTGCCCAAAAAGCGCGTAAGCTGCTAACCGCATGCGGGAACAACACTACAGGCGAGGTTTCCTTGGTACAACCTATTTCTTGTCTGCGCTAGCAGTGACACGTTCGTTTACAGGGGAAGCCAGAGCCTGGCTTGTCCTTTTTCTGCCGCGGTGTGCAAGCATGATGCAGAGAGAGTGTTCGCCCCCCTGAAAGTGGTTGGCGAACATACGTGAAGGCGTTGAGGTTTTTGAGCAGGCTCGATTTCTTAGGCGCAACTAGTGGGTATTTTATAAATTTGGTGAAGTAACTCGATATTTATTTGATGCAGTCTGCGTGTGTATAATGAAGGTAAAAGATGAGGTCAGGCCTGTTCGCCTGTAACTCCATTGATAGCATTCAATCTCGCTTGTTCAAAAAGTGCCTCCTGACGCCTGAGCTTTTCCTCCGCAGTGAGACCCGTATCAAATTTGGTCGACCTCTTTTTGCGTTCCTGCATTATGTAACTCAGTTACGCCGTGCTTCCCCCTAATAAATTTCTCCAACCACACAGTACATCTTGATGCGAAATAAATACCTTTGAAAGCTTATTGTGATCATCCAGGGCGTCGTTCACCTCGTTCAAATAGTCCTCGAAACCGAGTGTCTGTTTTGGCACAGGACAAGCCTTGGTAAGCAACTAGTCCAATACAATAAGTGACCACCTTCAACGCAGTGATAACGTGGTCCCCTGTGATTGTTTTCTTTTGTTCCTTGTCGCATGCGTCGTTGGCTGGACAGGGATTTCATTGAGCCAATCGATATCCCATCCATGCTTTCGCCCTAAGGAAAGTTACAAACCTTCTGACGAAATAAGGTGCACAAACTCTGAGGTTGGTTGATGGGAATCAGCTCGTGACCAAACACGGATTCGAAGCGGGGCCACGCACCCAAACAGCAGTCTGTGATGAGGTCGCGTGTCTCTTTCGCACACCAAAGGTCGCTGGGAAGCACTTCTTGGATGATTTTGGCGATCGTGGCTGTCGTGCGACGTGAGCCATTTCTTTGGGGAGCCGGTATGCACTCAACTCTTGGGCAGCCCAACATCTTCGTCGTCGACACCATTGCCTGCGGTCGGGTATCCATCGCTCTCGTTGTCAGACATGTCGAGTCGCGCTCAGTCGTGTTTGTTACCAAGAATTTAAGCCAAGATTGGAAAGTAAATGGCTGTTTTAGAATTTAGCTCTGTTTGCGTTTTTTTTTGCACATAATATTTATTCAATGTGCGAGCACTGGTAACATCACACAGCTGGGTTTTGTGAAAGTCAAATTAGGATGGATGCAAGCTGCTCTCGAAAACTCAGGACGCACCATTTTCGAAATGCCAAATGTCTGAACCCATGGAGGTCAATGGTGCTCCGTTTCCATCAGTTCCCGTCCAGGCTACTCGCACCGTAATATTTGCTCTGTTGATGGCACAGTCTGCGGCGCAAATACTCTCAACGCAAGAACAAGCCGCTAGGGCGCAGTCGGTTTGGGCCCATTGAATTCCTCCATTTATAAAAAGTCTCCCTAACCAGTCATTGCCTTAGTTATTGACCAGCTCGTCGACGCGACACAAGCTCACCCGAATTCAAGTTCATAATGAGCGTACGAGCTGCGAAAGAAGACTCATGAGTTCTAGTTTATATGCGATTCAAGAACAAAAAAGTGTGTATTTTACCTGGAACACATACTGTCGTTTGGTCGATGCCAGTAAACGCGATACTATTAGAGCGATAGAGTTGATTGTTCACGATTGTGACTATTTGAATTCGGATTGAATGACTGGCATCGGTCCATGCCATCATCAAACTGTTCGAGTTTGGAATAGTCTGGAATACAATTTCATGTTACTGGCAACCTGCGGCAGAAAAATTAATACAAGCATACCAGCTCGCTGTATTCATCTACGCGAGGGTAGAATGCAGCTGTCTGTATCACATTGTTCGTGGGATCGTCCTTGTCTGCTCTGATTACTTGCATATAAAACACTGCTGGCGCACTTTTAACAAAATATGGAACGCTAGTCCCAATACAGTTTCCTATGACACGAAGGCTATCTTCAATAAGAGAGCGTGGTGGCGCATGTACACACCGTTGTATCCGCAATAGGATGTGTCGACCGAATCTGTAGCCAACCAAGCCTGAGAATTCATGGCTTGAATCTGCGCTTGGTTCAGCAACTGGCCGGTTGCTTCCAGGTGGAAGATAATCGACAGTAGGAAGAAGAGGAAGACTGCAGAATACATTGGGTTTGTTTTGTGGCATAGAGTGACAATTCCAGAAGCAGAGTCCAGCGCTGGATGCAACCGGCTGATCCATCTAGAAAACGCGCATGATGGCGATATGAAGGAATCATCTAATTCAAAAGGGTTGCGGGTGCTTTCAACGGGAAGATGGTCGCAGTCACTACATTTTGGTTGTTGCGTCAAAAGATGATCCGTCAAAAACTATTATTGAAGCGCCATCTTAATGGGCTTCCATATGCATCACAGCTACATGCATCTGATTGCTTCACTGGACCTTCTTGAAGCAGGGAAATGCACGAGCACTGTACAGATACATCTTGCGTACGCAGTAGGGCCACCTTTAAGCGAAAAAAATATTGCGAGTTCTGCCCACCGCCTCAGCCAGCTTTGAAACAATGCCCTGGCCTAGAATGGTATGTCAGGTGTTCATTTAATGCGCAACTGTGCCAGGGATGTTGTTTAGGAATTTGCCGCATCACAGCACACCTGAGAGTAAAATTTGGGAGGCTTCAACTAGCATCTAGTAACAATATTTTTGATACTCCTACTGTTTGAAATTGTGTAAGATGGCACAAATTAGTATCGGGCACGGAACCCATTTCCACGATACTCCTCGATGGACAGCCAACACTCAAACCGCTTGGATAAAACCTAGAATCTTCGTGGCAATAATATAAGTACTGGCAACCGATACAGATTTCAGTCGGTTGTCAACTCCTTCGAATACCCATGTAAACCAACGAAGACAACTGCGTTGTTAGTATACTGGGAATGGCATAAACACGTTCATGGTCATCGGGATTCTAAGAAACAACTAGATCTGCATTCTCAAAGAGGAAGCCTTTGCTGTGAGATTACGGAACTAGTAACAGGCTAACGTCAACCATAATAGTCTGCAGTTGAAGTGAAGGTAAGCAACATGCTATGGTACAGGCCATAGCGGAAGTGCTCAGACTTTAGGCCATGTCTGTGAACGGAAATAGACACAAGGCTGGAGGAGCCGGAGGCAAAACATTAACAAATTTCTTGTAAGCAAAACTTGGTGCCGCGCTTCCCTGTCTCGACATCGCCAGAGATCGTTAACGTGCCCTTCATTCAGCAACTGTGGCAGACGTAATCAGCTTTCCTTCAAGTTCCTACCGCGTGTTTGGCGGAGATTATAGCAAGGAAAAATGGCTTGGAGTTGGAGGGGACGTTGATGAGAGTTACAGGAGCAAACAACCTTGCGCGAGTTGATTCCAATTTTATTAGTGCTAAACATCGTTGTACACTTGCAAAGGGCTGACGGATGGCTAGCACTGAAGGTACACGCTTGCCTTCAGGAGGTTGCAGCAGTGTCCAGGCGGGGAATCACGACTGATCCTTGACCATGAAATAGACTCTCAATAGACAGTCGCAATTGTACACAAAAGTTCCTGGAGAAAGATTAGGCACCCAATCCGGCGTAGGTAAGAACACTTCCGAAAATAAAAACTTCGCAAACCTTGATGGAAATGTGGACTTCGGTTGGCGAAACACTCTCACCGCATTGCAACAAGTTCTGCAATCGGTCACGAATTAAACCGTTTGAGGATGTAATTGAAATCTGTGCATTTGAAGTGAATCCGTAGGCAATTAAACTTGACCAGCCCGAATCAGATCCAGACTTAATCCCACCCGAGTTAATCAAGACAAAGTTGCTTCAGGCCGTGCTTGACGCGGAGACCGCGCTCGTCAAACGGCTGTATGAAGCCTTTTGCAGAATCTGGCCGATTTCCACAACAAACTGGCTGCACACGCATCTACTCAAATGTCCATGAAACTTGAACAAGCGACGCGCTAAATCGCATTTGGAAAAAAGACAGGGCAGCATTCCTGATTAAAGGCGAATTTATTAAGCAAGCGGTCGGATAATGGAGGTACAGTTAGGAGAGTTTGGTGACGATGGCGACACGAATTTGCTGGTCAAATGCAGAGAACACGCAGAGCCCAGTCTTATCTGGGGACCAGTCAAATGCTGAAATGGGTTGCTCTGCAAGTGTGGCATTGTTGAGTAACTCGATAGTTCCTGCCACACCCATATCCTTTTTGTCTGTTGGATCTTGTTTGACACGTTTTGATGGATAGTTGCTATTTTGGAGACCCTTAAGACCTTAGACAGAGGGATATTTAAGCACGCGAAACTCAACTATTTGTAAACGTTGAGACTTCCGGACCCACTCGAAGTCACAAAAATATCACGGTTCTGGGGCAAATGACGCACAGTCCACACCGTCGTGTTGTCGCGGTTCTAAAGCGCGGCATCAGATGACATAGTACAGAAATGAGGCCAGTTGCTAACCCTTTGAGAAACATTTGCGTATCCATGTGTAGGATGTTTGGTCCGCATATCATAGACCTGGAACGAACTCTCTACGCTCGTTACAACTAGCTTATTCATTTGAATGTCTTTTCGGTCAAACTCAACACTGCAAACGCCATTTTTCGTGTTGGTCTCCCATAGGAGGGACATGGTTTTCAAGTCGAACAGCTTGACGTCTCCGTTTTCATATCCCGCACAGACTACGCGTTCCTCGTTATTGTACGAGTTTCCTACATGTCATTTCGACCAGTATAAGCATGCCATGAGCAGAAGGGGCGGACCCTGAAAAACAAACCAAAGGCCACGGTCCATGCGTCCCGCGTCTTCTCGCCCTCGGCAGGACTGATAACCGCAACAGGCTTGTCTTTTTGTCGCACATCCCACACCTTGACCGTCCCTAATCCGAGAGAAAGAGACTGTCAAAACAAAGCCTTCATCCTGACAATTCCTGAAAAGGGCAAAACCGCACCGTCCCTGCTGCCCGTCACAATCTCCGGCGGCCCTGCGTGCACACCCACACCTCCCGCGCCGTCAATGCAGTTGACGATGCTCTCGTGCGCCTTGACGGAGTAGACAGGCACCTCGGTACGCTCGAGGTCAAACACGCGCATGTTTCCCTCAAAGTCGCCCGTGGCCACGTGTCGGTCCTGCAGCGTGCTTGCGCCAAAGGTGGCGCATTTGAGTGCGTGTGGCTTTTCGCTGGATTTGAGCAGTTTTGCCTGGTTGGTTTTCCGTCAGAAAGCGGGTGCAGAGCGTTTGTATGGTTAAAGGCAGACGTTACCTTTCCCTGTTCGAGCTCATAGATGGCAAGGGCGCCGGTGCCGCGGGCGTGCTGGCCGAGAACTACGAAGCGAGCTGAGGCGGGCACCCACTTCACATCATCTTTACCATACAATTAGGAGCGTTCTACCCGATAATGTGTCGTATTGATGCTTACAGGGAGTGTAGTCCAGGCTTTTGGTCTCGAGTGTTATGATCTGTGGCTTCTTGAGGGCGTCCATCGCTTTGTCAGAATTTGACTGAAGTCTTTGTTTTGTGGGAGGAGCCAGCAATGCCCTCCGTCACGAAGCTAACTTGGTTTTTTCCTCTCTCATGGTGGAATGATCACACTTTTGGTTCAAAGGGTGGGAGGAAAATAAGGTTTCCCGTCGGTCCGCCCGAGCTCCTCACGGAATAGGGAAAAACATAAAGAACGAGGATGTGTTCTCAGGCGAGAAAAAGAAAGAATCTACGGCTGTTCAACTCGTGTTGGGCGCATTGAGGCCGACTGGATGACCTTAGACGGATACCCTGTCGCCAGGCGGGACACCTGGCAGTCGTATTAGGTAAGGCTCTATATTAGGTTAGGAAAGGCGGGATTGTGCATGTAACTGGTGGGTTTCAAGGAAATGCGGAAGCAGGAGGCCTGTTGGACCTTGTAGCCTGAGAGATTGTTTGATTCTTCATCTTGGAGTTGCAAACAGCTTGGAATTTAGATTGAACGTAGTCTGCACCTGGTACGTCGCTCTTTTCACAGTCATATTCCAATTCACGATACGCAGATTCCACTTGCTGATTGATATTCTTATTACGTTTCTTAATATCACTGAAATTGTTGTCTCTGAATGCGCACACATCATCCACGAAAACTCCCAGCAAAAAAGGATGAAAAACATCAAATGTTGGTCGCACCTCCCAGTCCAATGAGGGGGGTTTCCGGGAACATACTGTTCTCTGCATTCACTGAAGGGTACAGCGACATAAACTCAGGTTTGTTGAACTCAGGTCCAAGAACGTCATTCGAGTACCTGCAGGAAGAGATAATATCCATCATTGTGAGCTACCACACCAAATCTGAATTAAATAACACTGACCAATAAGTCTGCTCCTGCAACGCCCACTTTCCCCTTCGCGTCCGAAAATC
>MU614862.1:0-31635 GCA_025201725.1 Chytriomyces sp. MP71 | reverse complement strand
TTCAAACTCCCACTACCCGAGCTCTCATGCAAAAGCAAGGATACTGGGACATCGGAAATGGTCAACCACCATGAAGGGGGTGAGCCAAATGGCTCGTTACACGTCCTTAAATGCTATCCAGGATTTAACAGCTTCACAAACATTTATTTTGACTTAACATTTTACTTCGCACTTTTACTGGTAATAAACCAGTTCCTAGCCCCCTAATCTTAACCACCTTAACCTTAAGCTATATAACCGGCACCACTATAACCCTACGTGCCACCTAAATCACCTCTTCAAAATAATCAGTATGGAGAAGTTGAGTGCTTATACAGCAAGGTGTGTCTTTATTTGGAAGCCACAGGTATCTTTCCTCTCCGACCTGAGTTGTGACGACTATTGCCACGACCGCCACTGCCTCCACCTCGACTTCTACAGCCACCTCTACCACTTATACGTGCTCCATCAGGTATATTGAGAGTCTTCAATTTAGTCTCCATATAACTAGTGCCCGTGGGTTCAGAAGGTTGATCCTTTTGGTCCACCTCCATCGCGCCATCTGCCACGGTGAATCGCTCGAATTTCTGTTTATTGCGAGGAAGCCATGGAATGCGCGTAGGTGGCACAATCCCTGACACAAGTTTGTACAGCTTGTCGAACCGTGAAGCGGCTTTCTATTGATAAAGACACTTTAAGGGGCAAAAACACATACTCTTAAATGTCTTACTTTGATTCCTAGAACAAGTGCGGATTTGATTCCCAGGGCGTTGGCGAGTGCAGCCTCAGCACCTTTCGGGAGTGGAACAAGGAGTGCACCCTTCCCCGCCAGATGCACCATGGGAGGCAAATGAGAGTATAGATGAGTAACTGTTGTGTCACCTTTGCATACAAAAACGAGACGGAGCGATGTGTCCGCTTGAGGTTCGAGCAGTCTTGTAACCTTATTGACACCAAGTACAATTGAGTCCATGATCTCTTTGCATACTTCATCATCGATAGGAGGTAGGTCTGTACTGAGTTTGACGCGCTTCGAGGGAGTATTAGGTGCGTCGGAACTTCGTTTCTTCGAGAGCTTCTTTTCGAGTGCTTTCTGCTCGCTGCGGATTGCCTCCTTCTGAGCCAGATCAAGACTCGTCAAATCGGTTGCCTTGATGGTTTTGAGACGGTTTTCAGCAGCGGTTGTTTGGGCTTCGGCGAGCTGGAGTCGTTCATCATCGCGACGTTGCGCCTGCTCATCCGTTCGGGTCTTTAGTGCAGCGGCGCGCTTCGATCCGACTGGTTCGAGGAGAGAAACGAGAGAAGTAAGGAGCATTGAAGACTCTCCTTCGGTAAGCGAATGCCTTTTGTCAGACCCCGTCAGCGCACAACAGCCCTCTCTTCTGACGCCTCACCATTTATACTCGAACGGGGTCCCCAGCACTGTCTTTTGCTTGGTAGTTTCTCCGCTCTTAGGATATTCCTTTGATGCAATGACCTTCTTTCCCATTCTTTTTTCTTTTCTTCACAACTTCCCTCTTGCTTGCCTCGTCGCGAATAATCAGATAAGAAAAAAAGGAAATCTGCTATAAGTGGTCCTTCGCAATTTATTATCGACTTAAACCTTACAGCCGTCTGAGATATGCATAGCTTGCTCTCTCGGTTGATGATCATTGTAGTGTTGATTGATCGCCGATGATTTTGGAGGGAATATCACTTAGCCATTTGCGATATCGTCTTCCTTCTTTTCGGCAATGCAACATGGCAAGACGGTTGATGGTGGAAAGGTGCTTATCATTTTGCACACGGGTCATTTGTTGATTTTATCGGCATTGCTCCTGAGCCGTCAAAATGATATGAACATGATAGGAATAATAACTTATTGCAGAGTCAAAACCAATCTTCCCCCTTGCTTATTCTTCCCTTTCAATACGATGGGATGCGTCCATGAGACAAGCGAACGTAGTCAGTCATTTCTTCCGACCTGTTCTCTGCCATACACACGTTAGTTCATGTGAAAAAGAAAGAGAACTGCTTTCACAGGAGCGTTCAAGCACATCCATCAGTCAGCAAAATTTTATGTTGAAGTAAAGCGCATGACGCCCTTCATCCCGCTTAGAATCATGAATGGTGGTTATACAATTAGGTTTGTGGATAGATCGTGATTCTAAGAGTCCAAGGAACTATGCACGAACTTGAGGGGAAAACGCAATGGCCTCGGCGTGAGTTGGACATACGTGGTAAACGGGTCTGCATCCTTTGGAACGCGATTTCTTGTACAGCAAAGGAGTTCAATGGTAGCCTACATGTCTTTGTGGAGTATTCAGGGCCAAGCTGAAAGTAATACGGGCCTCCACCAATTTTTACTGTATACGTTTAAGCATAATTTAAAGAAATTATGGCACGAATACTCGCAGGTCTTTCGTAAGCATTGTACTCAATGCGGGATATCTATTCGGACACGATACGATTTTATTTTCTTGTTTCGTTCAAATGAGATGTGATGACGAGGATTGACAACGGATTTCGGCATCCATTGTGTTGACGAACAATCAAGCAACCACCTCGTTGGTGGCTCTCAACCATCTCGTTGGTGTCTCATAACCGTCTCATCGGTCTCTTGCCGATCTTGTTGGCCTTCCTAGATGCTTTCCCAAACATTTCAATTTCCGCTTTTTGCAACAATAGTTCTTGCTGCACCAATGCGAAGACTCGACGATCGGACTGGGCGGATAATTCAACGTGATTTTCCAACAATAAGCTACCACGGCGGCCCGCTGATATTGAAGCCTGAAGTGTAAGTCATATTTACACTTCTGCCTGACTTTGGCTAACAACTTGATACCAAGACATCCAATTTACGATGGGGACTACCCTAAAGACACAACAGCTGACGTACAACAGTTTTACAATTTTCTCACCAAATCTGCAGTCATGGACCACCTAAGTAACATTGATACGTTCTATATAGCTTTCTCATTTTGCCCAGTCGCTGAATACAGTGTTCCTGGCAAGAAGATTTCGTATGGCACTGTTGCGATCCCTCTCAACATTTCCACAAATTTGGTTGACAGATGACAAAAATTTCACCCAGCCATGCTCAGGGACTTGGTTGTTTCAGAGCAGATCTCTCCGACAGAAAGCACATATTATCCAATATATCTTCCACAGGGAGTCAATGCATCATTAGGATCTGCCGTTGCATGTGTGGACTTTTGTGGTGAATTACATGTGAACTTTGTGAAGGTAAGCACGTCATCGCTGACATGAAAATATTGCAGGATATCATGGAACAATAGATATATCAGATATTCCAACTGCTAAAATAAAATATTTATACTACGCAATCATACCTGATCAATCTGGATGGTGTATGGGTGGTTGTGGCGAGTCACTGGATCCCTTTCACAATATCTGTGGGTTATCAACACACGAGTTCGCAGAAGCTGTCACGAATCCTGCCATCAGTGTGGCTACCGGGCTTGCTCCACCAGTAGGATGGTACGCGGCTGGATTTGGCGAAATCGGGGACTTGTCAGTTGAGCTCGATACATTGCTGCTTGTTTGTTAAGAGACAATGCACAGATGCACTATGATGGAAGGAGAGCTGACTGACCCCATCACAAATACTACTTGGACAGTTGACAAGTTATAGAGCAAAAGTCGTGGAGCATGCATAGTGCCCAACGCACAAAATATCAACTCGAAAACTTCAACATCACCGCTTACACCCACAGCTTCAAACAATCAATCTAAAAAGTCTAAAAAGAATATTACTACCGCAAAAAAGGTCCATCCTCTGATGTCGCGCCCCACCCCCTTCCCTCACGAAAAAGTACACTGCTGATTTTCAATTGTCACAGTCTCCACTATGGCAAACTAATAAAAATATTATATTTTGAAAGATGACCAAAATATAAAAAAGTCAAAGCTGTGAACAAAATTTGGTTCAAAACAGAATCACATTTGATAGAAACTGATTACTTTTTTGAATGGAAACAGGTGTTATTTCTTTGAAAAGAAATAAAAGTTTTTAAAAAATCAATTTTTTTTTAATCTAGCAAGCAAACAAATTAGCTAAGAATCATCATCAGAAGACACTTCAAACCCAAAATCAGCCAGTAATTCACCATCATCTGTCTCAATAGCATAGATAGTGTCATGATTGTGAATTTGCATATTTTGAGGAATTTCATGCCAGAACTGCTGATAAATAGTCATCTGCAGGCAGCCTCTTTGATTCATCAGAGTCAAAATACTCTCAAATTTACTTGAGCTTGTGGCAGATAGTAGTGAACAATGCTGGGCACTCATGGAAGCAATCAAAATTGTTACAGAATAAGTAGAATGATTTGTTAAGGTAAAAAGAAGCCTGGCATATTTGAAATTCAGAAAGTTGGCAAATTGCTCCTTTTGTGTTTTGTTGTTTCCTTTATGAAATTCATCCTGAAGCTGAAGAGGTTTTGCTCCAACATTGAGTCTGTAGTAATTGATTCTGATTTCACCAGAAGCTACACTGTACAACATTTTTCAAATCTGAATTCTGAGCTTCATCGTCATTCATCATTGTTGTTCCACTGATATTGTGCCATTTGGTGTGATGCCTCTGTTTCAAAAGTGTTAACAAACTTCATGTTATTTTTTGCAAAATGGCAGTAAGAAATAGGTCCATACTTTGTCAAGAATGCCTTGGTGTGGGATGGTTATTGTGGGTGCAGCCATAGCCAGTCAGGTCATGATGCAATGTAACAGAACGGCACTTACTTGACCAGTTAGATTGTTAAGTTTGGTTTTTGGATGGTAGTGCTTAGTGGACCTGTTCTCTTATCTTGTTATTGCTTGGATGGCACTAGACCTTTGAGACAGCACTGCAGTTAGCTTGGCTCTTGGATGGTTGTGTTAACACTAATGTAACTCTACTATGACACTTGTTACTGTGTTGGTGGGACTGTGGAACAAGAGTGCACTATGTTACAAGCTTTGTGGTGTACTGATGGAACTTGCTTGGTGACTGCTAAGACTGCAAGATGTTATTTACTTGCAAGGCAATGCTACGCATTGCACAGATGGTGTTACATTTCAGGTGTGGAAGTTTTGATTGTACAGTTGATTGAATTGTGCTATTCAGTTTCTGATTTTTTTTTAACTGATTGGATAGGCATAGGGGTGACTGGTGAGGTGCTTGTTATTGTCTATTCCTCTGCACAAATAATTAATCAGCAAACTTGGTAGCTGCACTTAAAGAAACAGAATTTTGATTGGACCTGGTTTCATTCCTTGTCACTGTTTCATGAGGGTTTGTGTCAGTAGTAGGAAAGTTGTCCATGGAGGAATGAGTTGGAGATGAGGTTGGTGTTGGAAGCTGATTTTGATGTATCCACAACCCAAATGCTACAAACTGATTGAAAGCCAAAGTTCATCAAATAACTTCAAATCATCCACCTCCAAACTTTGCCTTTTAGAAACGAGCAAAAATGTCAATTTGCTTTATTTCAAAAGTTGGCTGCCACACTTGTGCTACTCTCTCCACAGTAATGCTGTCACTGCATCATGCCAACCCAAAAAATTGCTAAATGGGTAGATGAACCTAGCATCATTAGCACAGTCCAGGCATATCATTAAGTTCCTTGCTTCATATCCACGAGTTACATCAATCTTGTCAAAAGAGAGCAGATAGCATGAGCCTGATAGTATAGTGGTTGTATTCTGCTTTTGGGTAGCAGAGGTTGTTGTTCAATTCAAGAGTTCATGTGATAAAATAATTATTCAGCCAAGTTCAACAAGGTATTGAGCTTCTATAAACAATACCTGGAATCCAGCCAAAGTATTGGCAAAAACTTCTGCCATTCATTCTCCAGATAGTCTTCACTTTCATCATGGCCTATTTTCATGAAAGAAAAAAAAGGATTTAAAAAGCAGAATGCTGCCATATATAGTTTTTTTGAAAGGGGTCACATGATTTCTTACATCATTCTCTTGATTTGAAAGGATTTCATCTGGTTCCTACAGTGTAAGTGTGTCAGTTGTGGTCATAAAAAATTCATAAAACTTACCTTCAGACCAATGCCAGAATCATGATAAGGATCAGCACTATAAACTGCTATAAAAAGATATTAAAGAGTCCATAGACATAGAGAGCAAATAATATCACTGGCAAATGTCCATTATCACAGGGCAAACCTGGATGTTCTTTCTCAATGAGAAAACAAAGAATCATTTTCAGCAATGGAATCATCAATAGCATTGAATTTGCCTGGACAATACTCTGATGCGGGGGGTAAAAGAGTCGCAAGTTTGGGCTTTTTTGCTTGACGAAGCGATTCATTGGGAATCGACCACATTGGTCACTGGCTGGTTCGCACTCAATAATGCTGAAGGGGGTTCATGCAATGCTGGAGAATAAATCAGCATCTGTGACTGTATTGATTTGAGACTCTTACCATTTTGACGCCGCAGCTCAGCATTCTTCAACTGTAAGCGCTGTGTCAACAGCCTGCGCTTTTTCACTTTGAACTCCTTCTACTTCTTGCTTAGTTTCATGTTGCCTGCATTCTGCGCGAGCCACTCCATCAAATTCACGGAGAATTATAAATTTTTGTGACTTTTTTACATTTTGGTCATCTTTAAAGTATCATATTTTTTATTAGTCACTGAAGTGGAGACTGTGTGACAATTTAAAATCAGTAATGTACTTTTCTGTGAGGAAAGAGGTGGGGTACGTTCAGACAAAAGTCTCCAAGCATACCTGAGGACATATTTATCGATGGTTTGGTTATTTATTCTTTTATATTTCAAAGCAAATCCTTTTTATTGGACTGAAATATATCGTGACAATTTGGAGTGATTGGCTGCAAAAACTAATATTATGTTCTTCATCTATTCACAGAAACGTGCCTGGCAGCTCTGCCAGATGGCTTCGGGTTTTGGGAGCAGCAATTGTGCCAATATTGAGGTTTTTGTATGTTCATTGGAACAGCTAATGGTCTCATCGAAATTGACATGTTTGTCAGCATCATTGTTGCCTCAACATCCACAACAAGAAGCCATTTTTGGAATTAGAACGGAGCCACTGAACAAAGGCCACGAAGGAGGACATGAGCGGAGTTTAAAAAGAGGAGATAATTGAAGACTTGAAAGGAAGAGGGAAATGAAGAAGTGGAAGAAAAATGTTGAGGTGACTGAGAGGAAAATGGTTGGGAATGGATCAACGTGAAAATCATCAAAAAAACAAACTTGGAGCGATGTTGCTCACGGAAGGAGAAGCGGATCTGTTGCAAGTACATCTGGAGGGCGTGCTGCAGCGACTGTGAGCATGTTTTATGGACGTGTGTGGAGCCCCGACCGCTGACGAACCGCCACTTTGCAGATGCGATGCGGACTCTGTGACGATGGCCGAGTACGTTGTCGCACTGCTGAAGCACGACAAGAGCGAGACCGAGCTCCGCGCGTTGTGCTTTGAGCAGTTGGAGGAGTTTCTGCGAGACGGTTTGTTTTAGTTGCTGACACCAGCCAAACCCAATCCATCGATTAAATACGTCAATGTCAAAGAAACGGCCGTCTTCATCGACACCCTGTTTAAAACGATTGCATCGCGCGAGTTCCTCAACAACTCAATCACCAAAGCGGCAACTGCGCAACATTCCTCCTCCACCACCACCACAGCACCCACCGCAAGCAACGCAGTAAAGAGAGCGCGTGATACACTGGACGACGAAACACCGGCAACTGCGAGTCACGGGCGACGAGACGAGGACGAGGACGAGGATGAAGAGGACGACTACAGGCGAGGACGGAGACGCAAAAGAAATGTCGACGAATACGACCCCATCAACGGACGCGATGTTGCTGGTGGAGGTGCACACGGGGGGTTGCAGGGAGTGGGGGTCGGAGAAGTACGGCCCATCGAATCGTTTTACTACGACGATCACCAGCGGGACCGCGGCGCGTTCAACAGAAATATGGGAATAGGTGAGCGTGGTGGATACCAGCAAAGACAGCCAGCACCATATGGACCGCAGCAACAGATATGGGGTCAAGGATTCGGTATGGGAGGGCAACGTAGTGGGTTTCGCGGTGGTCCACGCGGACCGATGGGAATGAATGGTATGGGAATGCATCAAGGCGGAGGGATGATGGGAAGTACGATGATGATGGGTGTCGGCATTGGGATGAATATGGGGGGAGGTCCGCCGCGCATCCGAAACCGCTGCTTTGAATTTGATGGTACGTGTCATTACAATCAGGCGCGAGCGAAACAAAGGCTTAAGCCTGAGTAACATAATCGGAGTAACATTGGGGGGGCTTCGAGTTTTCACTTGTCGCGTCACGTTTTCAGTCTTACTCATATGCTGAAATAGTCCTCGAAAATATGAATACTAACAACTGCTTTCGAAAAAACAAACAAATAGGAACGGGTCACTGCTCACGTGGCGAGACATGTCGGTACGATCATTCCCCTATGCATACGCAACAGCCCATGCAAAGCGGGATTTTGCCCGTAGTAGGTCCCAACGGAATGCCCTTTGTCGGACCCGGCAGCTTCATGATGAGTAAGTGATTTGAGGTTAAGTTCCTCATCTTTCGCGTTTGATAAAAAAACGCCCAAAGGCGAAGGCGGATTGTCCATGCAACCAACCGCATTCGATGAACCGACTGGATTTTCGTATAACCCCTCCTTCCGTGGGAGAGGGAGAGGCCGTGGCGGTCGCGGAGGCGGCTACAGCAATTTCCCCAATTATCTCGCACCACACCGTCGCCCGCAAAGTGACACCTTAATTGTGGAAAATATCCCCGTCGAATCTTGCACTCTTGATACCGTGAATGAAGTCTTCAAACCGTTCGGGACCATAATTGACATCAAAATTGAGCCACATACGCGCACTGCTACGGTTCGGTATTCACGCGTGGAGGAAGCCAAGGCAGCCCACGGTAACTCGGAAGCGTACTTTGGAAACCGATTTGTGAAGGTCTACTTTGCCCCTCCGCTCGAGGAAGCTGTGCCTGGCGTCTCAGCATCGGGACAGGCGTCTGATTCGTCGGTAGTAACCGTCAGTGGAGCTCCTGGTGGTGTTCCTGGAGGTGCCATACATGGCAGTGCTGCGGCCGTGGAGGACCCACAAGGGCCGTTTTTACCTGTCCATATTGCAGCAGCACGCCGTAAGGCTCAAGTCAAAGAAGAGACACAGACCCAATACGAAACGCACCTAAAAGCGCAAAAAGACCTTCTCCAGATGCTTCTCTCGCCCGCTATTAAGCCGGACCGTAAAGCCGAACTTCTCGCTGCACTCAAAAGTATTGAAGTTCGCGTCGCTGAGGGCATGGAGAAGCTGAAACAGTTTGCGGAGGAAGAAAAGGTCGCGATCGATGCGGCGAAGGCGAGGCAATGGCCAATTTCGGCGGGACTTCGCCCTGTGAGCAGCAGTGAAATGGACAAAGCGGCCGCCGGTAGTGAATCCATGGATGGAGTTGAGGCACCAAGCGTGACAGCAGGGAGTGCCGCGGATGAGGTAGCCGAGTTGGAGGCACTGAAAGCACAAGTAAGAATGGAAAGCATGGGAAGATCATGCGAGACTCCTGAACCTTTAATTTTTTTCTTCACCAGGCCGCCGCTGCTGGTTTGGATCCTAATGCCATCACGGGTGGGGCTTTTGGAACAGGAGCTTCAGCAACGGGGTCACCTGCGACAGGAGGTCCCATCTTACGCGGTGGATTCCGTGGCAATCGCGGAGGAGCATGGCGCAGTGGTGGCCGAGGAGGCGCAAGGCCTGTTGCGTTGCCTCAAACATTCAGTTTGGACTTGCGTACCAAAAAGCTTCGCGTCCATGGAGCGAGCGGCAAGGATAAGGTTATATTGATGCAGCAGTTCCAGGTATGTATTTCTAGTTCCGCCAACATCATGGGTCGTTACGGATTATTGCTCCTTAGTTGTATGGCCAAGTAGTTAAGCTCGATTTCGATGAAGCAGGCTTGATAATCGAGTTTCAGGCAAGGCATCATGCTGAGAAGGTGAGTTCACGCTGCTCGCGTTGTGAATTTTGGTTGGGTGCCCTTTCCTCACTCAGAATCGAAGGCGCTTTCTCTCGGAGTCAAAGATGGAAACGCGGCCTCTCTCAAGTTGGAATGGCATGAGGACAGTAAATCTCCGGTTGCTGCAAATTCCGCTACCACAGCGAATGTCGCCACGTCAGTGAAAGCTGCAGGAAAGAAAGATGATGTGCTTATGGACGGCGAGTAAGCGTCGTGGGGTCGCTCTTATATTGATCCTATTTTTTATTTGGTACATCAGTTTATTTGGGCCGAGGCTTCAAAAATAAATATTAAATATGATTGGGTCAAGTAAAAGGAAAAGTTTAAAAGTTCGATGGTTGAGAAGAAATCAAGGATGGTGTATTTGCCATGGGCAGGATTGCATTAAAATCCCGCACTAGTGTATCACTTCTTATAGATCATCGAGTGTTGGAAATAGAATTGCTGTTTGCTCTTTTCATGAAGGGCGTCTTCATTAAGCCGGACCAATTAGATTGCTTGAAAAATTTTCACACACCAAAATGGAACATGAAATCTTCTTGGATTTCATCCTGTATTATGATCCTTGTTGACACCATCAAGGACTTCGGAAGGTTCTAAAAGTTCCACTGTTTGTATGGCCCTTGTGCGGATATATTCACTTGCTCCAGCATTCCCACGTTCCTACACAGATGGTGAACAGACACTTCATGATATGGTGATGAGCCTGGACTAGGGTGTCATGGGAGGCAAGTTGGGTGACGTAGGAGTTAAACGCCTCACACATCTCAAGTTGGGATAAGTGCTAGCAGTGGGAGTGAGAGGCAGTCCTGTTGGCGGGGGTCAACTTATTCCATCTGAATGAGTGCCATATAGATTGTCTACAATGTTACAGATCACATTTGCCATGTTCAAACTAAGAGCCTTACTCTACCTGTGTGCTGAGCCATTATGCTGAAAGTCTCCCCTTTCAAGGCATTGGTGAATGAAACAGGCCAACCTATTACTTATACATAATTAAATTTCTAGATGCATTTTAATCAAGTCTTGTCTGCATGTTTTAATCACTTTTGTCATACATTGCTGTTAAACTAAGGCTGCCACAATTTCAGACCATGTAATCAAGGGAACATGCATGTTCGTTTCACTTGCTGAATAAGGAATGACACTAATCTTTTGTGGTTACTAATTCTGACACGAGACAGTGAAGTATGAGATATTATTCACGACGTTTACTGCATGCGGGAACAGAATGTCATGACTAAAGCAGCAGTTTTATGTCTCAATTCTAAATGGAACTTCGTGAATTCAACGCTTCATTATTGGTATCTTTAAATACGGTCAAGGTGGAAAGCCTGAGAATAGAAAGTTCAGATAAAATTCAATCAATTGAAAACAATATGCCACAAGATGTCTTGGTCATTGGAGGTGGCATGAGCGGCTTGATTCTTGCACTGGGCCTCGTCAGAGCCGGCCACAAAGCAACAGTCTTTGAGCGCGCTGACTTTGATAATGCTCTGCCAGGCCAGTTTAAGTTTGGGGAGCTGGGTGGCGGAGTGGCAATCTCAACCAACGGCAGTCAAGTGCTCCAAGACTTTGGTCTCTGGGAGGAAGTTCAGCGCAAAGGTGGCCCGCTTTTCAACACTAGGTTCTGTAGAATTGATGGGACCCTGATCGCTGAAGTGGATGTCGGGGAAAAGGCGAATCGCGAATCTGTTTTTGTTCTCCGAAGCGCTTTGCACGAGATCATGACTACATCTGCTCTCAAAGGCGGGGTGAAGCTGTTTGTTTGCAAGCAGTTGGTAGGCATTGACCAGACTGAAGGTGATTTGGGATCCAAAGCTTGAACCAATTTAAGATCACGGAACAGGAAGAGTGACTGCCCACTTCAAGGATGGGACCAGCGCCACAGGAAGTGTCTTAATTGGCGCTGACGGAATCCACAGCCAAACGCGTGCGCTCATCTTTGAGCAAGCTAAAACTGGCGATTACCCTATCTTCACTGGATCTCAAGGCCACGTTGGAGTATCAAGTTTGAGCCCAGATGACCCCCTTCTCAAGCAAGTCAAAGCAGGTCTCAGTTTTTTCACTGATTCGTCCAACCAAAACACTGTGGAACTTATGTTCACGAGCCCCTCTCGCCTCAGTTGGCGCGTTTCCGACTACAGTCAAGAGGGAAAGGAGGTGGAAAGCTGGGCCCCTGCAACCAACTTACCGAAGGAAGTGGATCGCCTCGCAGAATTAGTTAAATCCTGGGGCGTACCTTCATATGTCACTGATGTGATGCGTCATGCAATTCGCATATCACCGGTCTCCATCTACGATCGAAAGAGTTTGAAAACTTGGACCGTAGGGAATGTGACACTAATTGGGGATAGTGCGCATGGCATGCCACCGCACTTGGGACAAGGGACAAACCAGGCGCTGGAAGACGTGGCGGTGTTGTCGGAGCTTTTCCAGCGATTCCCAGATGATGCCTCAACCTGCTTCAAAATTTACGAGGCCCTTCGCATTAAGAGAACAACACAGTTTGCCGAAAACACGCGTAAGATGGGAGCAGCGCAGTACACTAAGACTCCCATCATGCGCGCCATTGGCGAGCTTGGTATCAAAGGCTTTGTCTTCGCCATTAATCGCCTCGGCTTGAATTTTGAGTGGGATTGGCGACGTGAATTGGACAAGGAGCTGAAGAAGGCGGGAAAAGCTTAGACTAATTTGCTCTTGAGGCGTTTTTTCGTCATCATCATTGTGGTGTTGTTTTTAAAAAAGACTTGGCAAAATTTGGGGAAAGATGACGACCCAACCTGCAGCAGCAAGTGGAGGAGCGTCGAGTAGCGCCACAAGCGCGCTTTCCCTAACTCTCGCTTGCGTGGAAGCGCTTGGCGGCGTTGCTTCGCTTGGCGGCAAAGAGCTCGCAGACGCCGTCTCCGCTGCCAAAGAATTAGCTTCAAACAGTAGCAGTCTGCCAAGGCTCAGCGATGGATACTTCAGGTGAATTGAGATTCCAACTTGGAGCATCATTTGGGGCGACAGCTGCTTAAAAACTATGCAACAGCGCCGACCCCCTCTGGCCCCCATTCAAGATCGCACTCGCCCCAGGCCAGCCTGTTAAAGTCCGCGAGAAAGCTCTAGACGGCGTACAGAAACTTATTGCGCATCGCGTACTGCGAGGGTTAACTCCGGTCGTCCCATCAACCAACACAAATAATAACGCGGCAACCCAGCAAAATTACTCGAATAATGCCACCAACACATCCTGGTTTGGATTCAGATCCGCTTCGTTTGATGCGTCCATCAACTCCCCTTCTACCGAAATGAGTGCATTTGACATCGCGTCGCCGAGAATATCGAACTCACCCACTCGCGCTGATCTCCCTACGTCTGCCTCTGGCATCAGCAAAACTAGTTCAGTTACTTCTGGGAGTTCGAATGCCCATCTCCCATTGCCAGTTCCAACCACCAACACAACTAAACCAACACAGCAATCTTTCCTGATCGATGACATCATCCACACTGTCTGCACCTGCTTTTCCCCAAACTCTGTAAATGCTGAAGCTGAGACGTCCATTCAATTGCAAGTTCTCAAAGTCCTTTTGACTGCAGTCACTTCCACGTCAACAACCCAAGTGCACGCCGCATCGCTTCTCAAGTCCGTACAAACATGCTTCAACGTTTACATGGTTGCGCGGCATCCTTCCAACGCAGTGACAGCTAAAGCTGCTCTGACCCAGATGGTCCACGCAGTTTTTTCGAGAATGGAACGTTATGCGGAGATAGTCAAGGCTCATAACGCAAATGCAGTGACGGACATGACTGACCACGATGAAGGCAACACGAAAATGACAGCAGAGGATGAAAACTCTGCACCAATCGGCCCCACCTCTGAATCGACGGATGTGGGGGGCAGCACCGATGCGACAGAATCCTCACCGACTTCGGACACAGAAAACTCGAATGGCGAAACACAAACAGCAGACGTGGTGATTGTAGCAAAGGATAGCGGGGGCCACGGAGCCAACGTTAAGAAACCGTTAGCAATTGTGGTTGGCATGTTGGACGATGATGATGGATCGGGAATCGTATCTTTGGATGATACGCGGGAAAAATCTCGTTTACCAACTCCGCAGCCCGTTCGCGTCATCCCAGAACGACAGAAGCCACTAAAAGTGCAAGCTGCCAGCGACCCAGATCCTTACAATCCAACCATTCAATATTATGATGCTCTACTGCGAAGAGACGCATACCTGGTTTTGCGCCTGCTTTGCCGACTCAGCGCTCAAGCTGACAGCACTCCGGCTTCTTCTTCCTTTACAGTCGCTAGTGTGACTGCTGCCGCAGCTTTGCCTCCCGTGGATGACCTGAGCCCTTCCGCTCAAAAGACGCGGGCTTTGGCGCTTGAGATGATTCAAAGTGTGCTCAACAATGCTGGACCGATTTTGCAGGAAGATGGGACTTACGCGGAACTTGTTAGGACGCAGCTTGCGGCCAGCATTGGACGTAATGCAATCACAACAAATCCCACCTTGTTTGAATTCAGCTTAAGTATTTTCTTGATGGTGATTCGCTTTTACCGCGCTCGGATGAAAACTGAAGTGGAGGCAAGTTCGTTCACGTGTTTGATATGATGCTCAAACAGGTTTTTCAGGTTCTGCTGAACACAGTATACTTGCATATTCTGGAAATGGGCAACTCAACGTACAAACAGAAATCGCTGGTGCTGCAAGGGCTGCAAAAGCTCATGGAAGATCCGCAAAGTCTATTAGACATATACCTTAACTACGGTACGAAAGATCTCTATCTGGTTGTATTCTAAAAATTTTGCACAGACTGTGATCTTGCCTCGGTCTCAATATATGAGCGCATTGTTGGCGTTTGCACACGCGTGGCACAAGGAAAAGAGCGTGTCATGCAGGCGCCAATCCCCTTAACTCTGATGGGGAGTCTCGGCTTTGATAATCGTGCAGAAGTTTTAAAACAGCAAGAAGCTCGACTTCGGCTGCGCGGTCTCGTTTGCCTCGTCGCGATTGTGGATTCACTTGTCACCTGGAGTTATGGTCAATCTGCCACTACCCTTCCGTCGGTAGCAGTCTCTCCCAAAAGAGATGTGTCGCAGGAATCCCCGACTGTTGTGTATGGACAGTCCCTTGTGGTGTCTACAAACTCTGACCTTGACGCCTTATCACCCACTCCGGCACCAGCTGGTACAATTGCCCCCTTAATATCCCCATCGCGCCAAACAACGACTCCGCATCATATCACAACGAGCACAGCAGCCAATGTGTCAGTTGGAACCGCGAGCAACCCGATCGCAACTCGGCTTTTAGAAGATGCACTCGCTAATGATACACAACCAATTATCAACAAGAATCGGTTGCATAACGTAAGCATGGCACATACCAGTAGCAAAGAGGGAGCCTTTGCGCCGCATTTGCAAATACACAGTCATGCGGCGAGCGCCAGCCAAGGGAATGGCGATGCTGGGAGCGGTGGAGGCAGCACGTTAAGTCGAGCACCAAGTATTCGAAGTGAGCTTGCGAGTGGCGAGGCGGAGGAAGCCGCGGCAGCTGCAGAGCGGGAGAATATTGCAGCTATTGCGCAAAGGAAAGCGCAATTGAGACAGGGTATTAAGTTGTTTGAGGAGAAGCCAGTCAAGGGGGTGGCATTTTTTAAGAAACATGGTTTCGTGCCTGTTGTTGCTGCGCGGACTGCCATTAGTGGCAAGAAGGAAAAAATGAGTGCGGACCATGAAGGCGACGAGGATGAAGTTTTCAGCATTGCATGCTTTTTGAAGAACACGCCTGGGCTCAGCAAGGCCGGGATTGGGTCTTATTTGGGCGAAGGAGATGCTTTTAATATTCGCGTCATGCATGCCTTCGTTGACTTGTTGGATTTTGCCGGGCTTGGGTTTGTTGCTGCATTGCGTGTTTTTCTGCAAACTTTTCGCCTTCCAGGCGAAGCACAAAAGGTGATTTCAATTTTACAAATAGGGGCTTTAAAGACTAACCTTTCTATATTCTATCAGATTGATCGTCTGATGGAGAAATTCGCAGACCGCTATTGCGAGAACAATCCAGAAATCTTTGCCAAGGCAGACACGGCATACACGCTCGCATTCTCCGTCATCATGTTGAACACGGACCTACACAGTGCTCATATAAAAAACCGAATGGACAAGCCGGCTTTCCTAAAAAACAACCGTGGTATCAACGACAACGCAGACTTACCTGATGAATATCTCGGTCAAATTTTTGATGAAATTCTCAGCAACGAAATCATTATGGAAGACGAGCAGACGGGAAAGTTCGCGCAGATGGTTTCAGGTTGGGGAGCCGCTGGCAGCGCAGGCGGGGCTGAGCTCTCCGAGAAGGAAAAGATGGACTTGTATCGAAAGGAAGTAGCCGCCATTCAGAAAAAAAGTCAACAACTGATGGCGGTGCAGCGTAGTGAGCAGCAGCAGCAGAGTCCATTCCGGAGGGCTGCAAGCATAGACCTAGCGAAGCCTATGTTTGCAACTGCATGCTGGCCGCTTATCGCGACATTCAGTCAACTGTTTGAAAGTTTTTCGAGTGGTGACGCCTATTCGATGGAAGAAGACGTTGCCTCTGGTGGCAACACGGGCAGTCTCGCTGACCTATTTGAGACGCGAAGAGAGGTTGATTTGAACATAATAGACCTTTGCTTGGATGGGTTTGCTGGTGGTATTCGGATCGCCTCCTTTTTCAAGATGGAAATGGAGCGAGAGGCCTTTGTCACCAGTTTAAGCAAGTTGACTGGCTTGTCCCACTTCAGAGACTTTAAGCCCAAGAATGTAAAGGCCATCAAGACTCTATTAGCACTCACACTCAGGTACGACTTTAAGTGCTAAAGCCCCTATATCTCTTTCTAATACTTTTGTACTAGCCTCACAGAGCAACTCGACTCCTCGTGGGTTCACATCATTAAGATCATCAGCCAAATGGAGCGTTTGCAAATGTTGGGAACTGGTGCTCGCGGCAGCTCAATAGACTCTCAGCGGCCTGATGAAGCCTCGCGCGTGGCCATTGATAAATTCCTTAGCGAGTTTTCGTCCATGGAAACGGTCGTGGGTGTCGACCGCATCTTCTCATCAACCACATCTCTGTCGGGCCCTGCCATTATACAATTCTTCAAGGCTGTCTGCCAAGTATCTTTGGAGGAAATTGGTATCGATCCCGTGTCTGTGACTCGCATCGCGGCAATGCAAGGGAACAGTCCAACTACTGAAACCCCTTTACCAACACCCCAGTCATTTGCGGGTGGAAAACCTGTAGGAAGTGCGGGAGCAATTGTCACAATCAAAAGCGATAGTCCGCCTCGAATGTATCTCCTGCAAAAGATCGTGGAAATCGCACATTACAATATGCATCGAATTCGTTATGAGTGGAGCCAGATATGGAGGTGAGTGCGACGCCGTTTCAGTCTGTATCATAAAGCGAATCTACAGGATCCTTCAGCCATATTTTATTGTGGTTGGTTGTCATCCTAGCAATCGCGTTTCCTCCCTTGCCGTTGATGCCTTGCGTCAAATGGCCATGAAATTTCTGGAGCGTGAAGAATTAGGCCATTTTTCCACTCAAAACGAATTCTTGAAGAGTTTTGAGCGCATAATGAAGCTCACGACGGATGATAGCATTCGTCACATGATTCTCGGAAGCCTAGGACAGGTAAACAATTGAAGATAAGCGTATTCTCAATTAAAGATTCTTGTTTAGATGATCGCGGCTCGAGCTGGCTCGATTCGGTCTGGATGGAAGTCAATTTTCGTCGTCCTGTCCCGTCCAACACTCATGACGTCCGTTGCCACGGACTTTGACGAACTCCTTTTGGAAAGCTTCCAACTTGTCCAAACTATTTTCAAAGAATATTTCTCAATCGTTGCTCATGCAGGAGGACTTCTTGAATTCATCAATTGTGTAGCCGATTACGCGTTGATCGATCCCATTCGACAAACGCACGACGAAATTGTTCTCAGCAGCATCCAATTGCTGCAACTAAGTGCCAATCAAATGATTCAAATGGCTGACGATGAACTTGAACACATGAAGCATAAGGTGGTTGGCAAAGATACAGTAACCATGGGAGCGCCATCGTCACCATTCAAACTCACATTGCAAACTTCACAACTAACCTTTTCCAAAATCAACTCCCAGCCGCAGATACTTTCGTCTGGTCTCATCAGTGAAGAGCACTTTTTCATGAAATGGTTCCCCATATTTTCAGCTTTCTCGCGAATTACGATGGGCTCGCACAACCTTTCTGTCAGAACCAAGAGCATTGAAGCACTTTTCGAGGTGCTAAACCAATGTATCCACTTGTTTGATTTGAAATGTGTGCGATCAGTATATCGTAGTGCAATCTTGCCAATCTTCGACGACTTGAAGGAGCATTTTGATAAGTCAGAAGATGAAGTAGCTGGCTTAGAGCAGCCCAAGGAAGGTAGTGGTACCATCTGGATATTGGGTCTGCGCCTGACAGTGGATCTTTTTTCGGAGAATTTCGAGCAGATTGCATCAGATCCCGAGACCCTCGCCAGTATAGTCTCCATTGCACATTCCATGATGAGGCGCCGAGATAATACACTGGTAGCCACTGGCCAAATTTGTATGCACCAGTTTCTTTCCCGCAACGTTGTACACTTTGGTCGACACGGTTGTTGGCCCACTATAGTTGCAAGTATTGAGGAAGCATTTCGAATGACGAACCCGTATGAACTCGTGAATTGTGACTTTAGTAGCATGAAGCACTTTCCAGATCCACCCACCTCGATGGTGATGAATCCGACCTTGCTCGGACCTCTCGCTGCGAATGCGAATGCTCCAGCAGTTTTGGCACGTGTTCTAGAGGAAGGAACTGTTGCCGGACGCGCTCATGGCGCCTTTGTGTCTCTGGAGAGCCTGGACTTTGCACAAACTGTGATCAAATGCTCTGTTCACATCGAATTGTTGCAGTCTGTGCGTGACGCACTCCTTACTGTTGTGGACAGTTCTTCTCCAAAAGGGCTAGCGATCCATACTGTTCCTCACGCAGAGAGAGTAAGACTCTTATCCTGCATACGTGAAAGTTACACCATCGCGCGGACTTTCAATGCCAACTACCCGTTGCGTTACAGCATTTGGAAGAAGCGTCTTGTGCAGCAGCTGCCAAATCTCATCAAGCAAGAGACCATCTCCGTCGGTTCGCTTGTCCGACTCTTGTTCGCAATTTACCGACGGGAGGGAGATGCGGATGAGATTATTGTTCCAAGGACTGGGGAAAGCGTTCAACATGCTCGGAATGATGTGGACACATTAGTGACGGAAACCGTCGACGTGATGGAGCGCTATGTTATAATGCTTGGGGATGCGCAGGTGAATGCGAGCAACATTGCTCTTTGGAGTCCCGTAGTTGTTCTGGTCTTTCGCGAGCTACTCGACATGGATTGCTGGTGGAAGTCGAGCAGAGTGAAGGCGCCCGGACTTTTGACTGGTGCAAAGTGCCTGGTGCTCAAAAAGCAACTTCCTCGAATGTTTCGGCTTGGAATTCGTATGATGGGAGTGGATCGGGCGGATGTCCGGCAGGCATTGCAAGGCTTCATCGAAAAAGTTGGCGAGGAAGTCTTTTCCGACATGTTTTCAGAATAGTAACTGATACTTGAATATCAATACAATTCTTTGCGGTTTTTTTCTAATTGGGGTGACTACGCTGAATCAGTTTCATTTGCCATGCACAGTTGGCAAAATCTTGCGTTCGGCCTTGTTGGGAGGGATTTCTTGAAATGTATGCTGAGGAGGCAAATCGAAGCGAGCACGAAAAAAAAGGACAAAAAAAACAAACGCATTCGCGAACACCCAAGCCACAGATACTTGAATATAGCATTGTCTAGCATAGACAGTCACAGGTAACATGAGACCCGGGCCATATAATGCATTTCTTGATCAATTAATTTTTTCGATAAGCCTCCAGACAATGACAAGGAGTGGGAAGGAAAAGAATGTGAGGAAACTAACAGACTTTATACCAAGCAATGCAGTGGTTGGCAGAGGATTCAACATGATTGGGTACTGTATTCTGAATTGATGCAATTTGAATGTCCACATCTGTTAGCAATTCAACAAAGGTCATCTCTTCTTTCAAAGTAATGCTTCCAATCTGGAAGGATCCTTCAACAACACTGCCATTTGGTAATTTCTTGATTGATGTAATGGATGCTGTTATAGGAGAAGCAAGCAGTGAAAAATTCATTGTTTTCCTAGTTTAAAATCAACCACAGATTCCACCACACAGTACTATTCTTTGAAGTCTTCATCACTGGTGTGTGCACACCTTGGTCAAATGTGATCAATTTCATATCCTCTTGGTACCCCACTATTAGAAAAACCCAAATGTAATAACAGATCTTCTTTTAACTTCAATGTGTGCTTCAAACAATAGATGTCAGAACATTCTTTTCTCACAATTTCATTGATGACAGCAAGTGCACAATGTTTCTTCTTGATGGGATCCTTTTTGTCATTTTCATATTTCTTCTTTTCCTTTATTTTAGTGAAATCAGTTTCTTTTGTGACTGCATTCATGCTTGCAACCTTCAATTACTTTAAGAAAGTCTTCGTTTGTTGTTTGAGTGATGGTTGTATATCTCATCTAATTGTCCATCAGATGCCACTCATGAATTGTGTATGGCTCACAGATGCTGTCTCCTTGAAACCTGTGTACTGTTGAGCAATAATTCACCCAAAAGTATAGTTGGAATTGCTCAACTGTTATAGTGATTTCTTTTTAGTTCGTAGTGTCATGAAGTACCAAAGGGCTCAAATTTCTGACTTTAAATGTGGCACTGTTTACTAGTCCCAATGCTTTGTAGTTTTGGTTAGAAATGACAGGAGTTCCTATCATTAGCATGACATTTTGTGAGTTTGGATCAAGTGGATTGGCTTCAATATCCAACTTCCTTTTCCTTTTTAGTTTGTCCCACTTCATCATGACCTCATTAATTTCTTGCATTTTACATGTGTAAAACACAAGTTGACTTCTGTAAACGCATAGTCATGTGTCAAGTCTGCTGACGTCAACTGGTCCCCTTTGTTGAACAAGAAGGAAACATTATTGTCAGATTGATGGTTCACAATCAATTCTGTCACTTTGCTGTCTACAATTTCTCTGGCCACAGTTGAGTTTCAGTAATCATACTTTTTAAGCTCAACAGCTCCTAACTGTTTGGAATGAGGAAAACACAAGTTTATCAAGTGCATCAAAACAGAACAAACCAAAGGCATCGCAAAGTCAAGCACACCACACTTGCCAAGCACAAATTGTCACAATTGGTTCTTAACACCAACTAAGTGAAACAACGCACATAAACATCACGAGTTTATAATCAGGAACACGTTTCAGAGGGCCATGACAAAGCCAAACACTTCAATAAATGCGTAGCCCGATACGTCCTTCACACATAACCCAAGAAAGAATGGACCACCAACTGTCCACCACAAGCTGCACCCTCACCTCTCCGACAGAGCTGGCAATTAGCTCACTGCGTTGTACAAGTTTGACCATCTTGATGAGGAATTGATGAAACGAGTTGTTAAGATAAGAGATCATGCAAAGGGGTGCAACAAGGGATGTTGAAACCTAAGCTATTAGAACAGATTGTGCAGTATGGGAGGAAGAAGCTCATTGGAGGTCACGAGTTTGTAGGCAAATGAGGAAGAAGCTGGGTGCATGCAGGGTGCATATTTACTAGCTCTTACTCATGCTTCAATGCTAAGCCGCACACTAGCTCTCAAATTTGCCATTTAGGGCCATCTCGCTCTGACCTCTGATGTTGGCACTGCCTACAACATCCTGTCCCAAGCCACGTCAAAATACTACATATCTCTCTTCCTTCACTGCTTTGCAGCTTGTACTGGGTGGATAGGCTTGGTTTGTTGAGGTGGTGGTGTTTGTGAGGGTTGTGGTGTTGTGGCTTTGTGGCATTGTGTTTGTTCAAGAATAAAGTGCACGTTTGAATTCAACCTCACAAAATACAAAACTTCTACACCACTGATTTCAACATACCAACTTCATCAATGAAAAAATGTACTTGTACTTGTTAGCCAATTTATTGCATTTCCATTGTTGTCAATATGGACGAAGTGATGGACTGTTTGACCCCCAATCAGACATGCTCCCTTATTTGTACTTGCCAGGAGGACATAAGAGTCTTTTTCCAGCATACTTGCTGTGGCTTTGCTTCGGTGGATTTGCCGCAACCTGCAAGCCCAGTGATTAACCTTGAACCCAATCAACTTGCAGATGGAACCCAGTCTTCTTTTATCACCTCATAAATGTAGCTGCATATAAATAGGGTAGATAGCATAAAGAATCAGGAAGTTGTTCCAGCCAATATTTCCAATACAAAATTTACATTCAACTTCAATTCCGTCTTCAACAACCACACAGTCTGTTTTCAATCTCACAGTCTTCCCTCCCATTTCCAATGCCAATTCATCATGTTTCCATTATCAATAATCTGCCAATAGATTGGAATTGTGTGGCAATGCTTTTTGACTTCTGTTATTGATTTAACATGGTACAACTTGTTTTCCTCATTCCAAAGATATGAATATGTTGCTGTTTCATTTGCAAAGTAATGCCTGATGACATCATTCATACTTGTGGTGAATCTGTCTTTTTGTGTTGTTGACTACCTCGTTCAAGCACCCTACAAAGCAGTTTACCATTGTTTTTGCACTATTGAATTTATCTGAGCATTTGCTGTATATTCTGTTTACAAAATCATTAAAGTAATCTGCTCTCAATGTCATGCTGGGAATAATTTCATATATGATTTCAAAGTCAATTCCTTGTTGACATGAGTATTCCAAAAGACCATAGCTATACCATTCATTATTCCATAATGGAAAGCTATTTTTGGTCTCAAAATAAAAGAATCCGGGCTTCAATTGCCCAGAAAAGGTTTGATTTCATCAAAAATATTGAAAATGCACCATGGCTTCTTGTTGCTGACACTTAAACAAGCTGAATGACACTATTGAATGTCAAAACACTTTATATGCTTTGGGTGATGACACATAATAGGTATGAACAATAGCACCCTTTTGGTATCCAAAAAAAGTCAGTTTATTGAATGTGCTTTTCAACATGATTATCAAGTTTGTTTATCTCAAAGGCCTCACAACCAAGACTAATCAAATTTTGATTTCTAAAAGGCATTGTCAGGATATTGGATGCTTGAACAGCTTGCTCATAATGTTTGTAATTTCAATTACAACATTGTCATTTTAATGAATTCTGACAATGAATCCTCCAACACCTTTGGTTTTGTACACTATACCTTCATTCTGTACAAAAAAACTCTACCAACTGAACCAAGTCACATAGTTCAGTATATACAACATTTTGAGCTTGTGTAATTCTGTTATATCAAGATTGCAATGAGTTTCTTTTATGCCATCAAATTCAGTAGACCCAATTGTCTTACTTTGATAAGGAGCTGAAATCCCATTCAAAGATGCCTTTTGCCTTTCAAAAGCCACTCTCAACTTGCGGATTGTCTCTTGGACTGGATACATGTGATCATTTGCAACTACATAAATTAAAGAATTTGTGTGGTGGTTTTGATCATATTTCTTTGGTTCATATCTATGGAAACAGTGTAGGTCAAGGTCCAAGGCATATAAATTGATTCTGTATTGCTGGCAAAACTGTTCAACCTGTTTGGTTGTTACTCCAGATTTCACATCATGTGCATTGAAAATTTCTTTTAGACCTTCAACAGCAAAACTTTTAATAGAATTCTTATAGTTTGCAAGCAAGTATTCATAGATGTATTGATTGCTATTGGAATGGTTTGGATCAAGTTCCAAATAATTGTAGGTGATTGTTGCCCCAAACATTCCTGATCTATTAAGGGTTGATTTGCAAGTACAGGTACCATAGCAGTGACTTGAATCTCTTCTATATCAGTTTGATAGGGTTGTCTGAATGCAAAGTGATCAGGTATAACCTGTATTTCATGCATTATCTGGTGCTCTAAATTGCCTCAAAGCATACCAGACTTTACTGTCACAATATTCATGACCATTACCAAAATGGGTGACAAATCTAAAGTTTAAGTAACCATCACATTCAATGAAAAGATTGGGTTCAAGTTGTAGCCAACATCAACACATTGTCGTTTACTTTGACCAGGGGTTTGGGTGGAATGCTTCATTTGAGTATGTTGTTTACAATTTTGTATGGGCTTTGTTGCAATTGCTGCTGTTTTTAATCAGTGTTTTGAATAAATTGATTGTTCTCTATTAAAATAAATCCACCACTGACTGCTTTGTGATTTCAGATCAATAGTGCTAAAAAGATTTGCATTCTCTTGTGCCCTCTTTTGGTCTCTGGAACAACAATCCTGGTGTTCAATCTTTGCTTGTCTTTTTTGCCAAGGGGACTGAGTCTCACAAATTATTTTCCTGGTGAAAGGAATACAAAGTCACTAGGCTCAAAAAGAAACACACTTTGTACATGTCTTGTGTGTTTTTGGATGGAAGCATATATACTATTTGATGGGAAAAAATAATTTGAAATTCATTTATTTAAATTGAATTCTAGAAATAACAGTCTGGTAAACTGTCACATTTTGGATCTAGTCCTCATACTCACTTTCTGAGTCCCCCAATAATTCCTCATGGCAGTCAAACACATATGTTGTGTCCTGATTATGAAATGGCCGTTCCTCAGGTACACTTTTCCAAAATCAGACAAATTTGAATGTGATACTGGTAGCAATTTGCATTTCATTGCTGTTGAACCATAGCTCAATTTCCTTGATTTTATGACATATTGATGTAAATGAAACAGGGACTTCCTTGAACCACTGAAAATTATTCAGGAACTAGTAGTACTTTTGATACTCATAGAACTGTGTGCGTTTCAAGTTAGATCAATATGAGTAACAAACGCATTTGATTGATCACTGCTTGTTTGTTTGTTTGTTTTTGAATTCTTTGCATAAATGCATCAATAACTCTGCAATAGAATAGCTGTGAGTATTTAGTTTAGCTTGCTGTGCTGCAGCCAAATTGAGATTTTTCCGAATCTGTTCTGTTATTGCTTCAACAGTATTGATGTTCACTGCACTTGTTTTTGTGTAATATTGATGTTCACTGCACTTGTTTTTGTGTAATATGATGAGCTGAATTTGTGAGTTGTGAGTGCATATTTTTGATTGCTCTGAGCTGCAAACTCAGCGAGAAGAGCTTTGGTTTCTTTGAAGGCATCAACTACTGTTGGAGCAACAAAAGAAATAGTAGCATTGTCCATTCACATTTCAGGAATTGGAGAAGAGTTTCTGAAATCTGGCAGAGAAGGGGAAAGAACAAGGCAAGCTGATGTAGAGGATGCACTTCTTTGGCTCCGATTTCGGCGTCTGTCAAATTGTGTTGGAATCTGCTCCAATATGTTGCCTCCAACTTCTTTATTTTCATTATTTATATCCAAACAGTTCAATCTGCTGCTCATAACATGAATATCCAGTAGAATCCCCAAGTTTTGCAAGACTTCTTTGATGGTATTGAGACTTATTGGTTCCAAGCTGCTTGAATTGCAGCAGGCTCTTTGACAAACTGCTCCTTTATCCATTCAGCTAGGGCTTCTCAATATGTGCAATTGGGCATTCTTTTGAGAACAATGTGAAACCAAAAAATTCAATGGACCGGACTTCCCATTGTTTTTTTGAATGAAAGATTTCAACAAGATAAGCAAATTGGACAGCTTGGCAATGTCTGCATGACACTTCTCATTTGCATCGTCTGGAATCTCAACAAATATATCCATGTCACCCTCAGTCAAGTTGATGCCGCAATTTGTCCAGATGGTCTGTTGCATTCTGTCTTGTGCATAGAAATGGGAAGAATTGGATTGGTCTGAGGTGAAGATTTGATTGGAAATGTCGCGTTAGAAATCTTTGAGGCATGGAAGAATCTCATCAAATTTGTCCGGAGTGAGCAGCTCTTGCAGGCGATTGCGATCGCAACCCTTTGGCTCAAAAGCAAGGGGAAAATTGGATTCTTGAACAAATGCTAGAATCTTTGCCTTGACTTCAGAATCTCCTCAAGGTAGATGCAAAGTCTCCTACTTTGTATGTTAGCTGTAATTCACACAATGGAGAGGCAGCTTACCCCAGTTGCAAGGTTCCTGAATCCCCACTCACGCATCAAGGCAAATGCATGTGTCCCTCCCACTCCATCACTTTCTGTATCCCAAAGGATAACTCCAACTGCGTCCAGAATCATAGCTCCTTCTCCCAACTTCGCATGCAAGCTGTCTTGATTATTGTCCAGCCATTCTGCAAGTGTTTCCACTGCATCTGGGCACGCATAAAGAGCATAATGATGGCAAAGTGACTCATAATGGGCTGGAGTTCCATTGTTCTTCGCATTGTGAGAAACAGAGTCAGCAGCCATATCAAAATTGAGAGAAGGAGAAGTGACGCAAATGGCATTGAGAATTGGATGGAATATGGGAGAGGAAGTGGAGAGGGTAAAAATTTACTGCAGCATTAGCTTCATCCTGAGTTTGTTTGCATTCCAAGCACACTTGTGGTCGCAAAACAGATGTCCAGATTTTCAAACAGTTCATCATCAGCACAGAAAGTTCTTCAGCAGCATGGGTAATAGCATGCCTCTCCTTTTGAGATGAGTGACATTTCTGGAAAGTGAAGAAATTGTGTCAAAAATTAAGAGGAAGGGGAAGCGCGCTCTTCCGGCCTTGTTTCGTTTTGAATTTCGGATTGTGTACCTTTTTGTTATTCTAAAAAGTTAAAAAGTTTGGTTAGAAACCATATCATAAATGAAAGAAAATGAAAAACAAAACGGCAGCGCACTTTTCTGGCCTTGTTTTGTATTGAATTTCAGATTGCATACCTTAAAATTATTCTAGGAAGAAAAAAAGTATTGTTAGAAAGCAAATCATTAATATTAAAGAATGGGGAAGCGTTTATAGTGGCCAAAGAATGTATAGAGTTATGGATGGATATTTGACAAAAAAAGGGGAAGCGCGCTCTTTTGGCATTGTTCGTATTGAATTTCGGATTGTTTTACCTTGGGGTTTCTAAGAAGAAAAAGATTATGGTTAGATAACAAATCATTACTATTAAAGAAAGGGGATGGGGGCTTTTCCGGAGAGAAGAGTGAAATGGCAGATTGCATTGAGGAGTGCTGGAAGAAGGCGCACTTCACCATTGTTCTTCTTTACCTTGGGGCGCGGGTGTTTACTGTGGAGCTTCTTGCAGGTTCCGCAGTAATAGCATCAAGTAGAATCACACAATGAAACCAATGTTGTCAACTTTCCACTTCGACGTTGGATGATCCACCACACGCGTTGCACAACTAAAATTCTCAGTTCAAAAATAAGAAAAAATTGAACCACTCACCGAAATCTTCTTGCCATCTGATTCCATTGAGTTATGATTTAAGTGAATCAAAAATGGGGGTGAATCGGGCGTAATAGGTGATTCCAAAGTCAAAGAAGCCCTTGGAATACAAAGAAATGGACAGGAACAATACTGGGGGAGTTGCGGGATGTTCCAGAACAAGGGGCGGGTCAGGGACATCCTGTAAGGCAAGTTAATTGTAAGTTGGACAGTTTTCGGACAAGTCCAAAAAACACATCTCATTGTTCAATTGCAAAGTATCAGCATCCGAAGTGTTCTGCTCATCTGCCTCTTGTCATCGTCAATCAGACAGCGTCAGTTTGCAGGTGGCGCATTGAAGGGCGGAGAAGACGAGAACTGAACAACAGCAGGTGTTACGACAGGGACAGAGACAGAGTCAGAGCAGCGTCGGATTTGAGTGTCGAGGATGGGCCCCGTTGGAGGGTGCGAGACAGCGTCAGAGGACGTGGAGTTTGATGGCCCAGACACGGACCGAGAACGCGCAGATGCAAACATGTCTCTGATGTCAAGCGTGTTGGTGAATGCCTTTGTGGCCTTGGTAGCTTTGCCTTTGTACGTTCGTGGCTTTCTGGACATTCTTTTCGTACACCGTCCGAAAAAGAGCCCCTACGCAATGCCGACAACATTCGGTGAAAAACAAGAAAAAGGGTATTTATGTGATTTTACACTGTTGTGGGCGTATCGGGGGGGCGAAAAAGAGGCTGGGAAAAGGAATCCTCTAGTGATGGATTCCTTCTCCAATGAAATTTACTGGTATTAATATGGTTGCGGCAGAAAATAATAATTGTCATTAAGTTATTTACTGAATCTCCGAACTTCCACAGAGAAGCGGCTGGAGTATATTCCTAATGGAGCATACTTTACAGATTTAAGAATAGGAGGGAAATGAGAAACTTCAACCGAGCCATGGCAGACCGTCCGCGAGTGGAGACAGAAGTGCTGGAGTTGTGTGCACAAAATGGATCAAACTGCATCGGGAGCCGATGCCCCCTCAGGTCTCCCAGCCAATCTCAAGAGGTTTGAGCAGGTGAATAGACATTATCTATATGCATCCAAGAGGCTAACGGAGCGACGGGGTACTTCGGTGTGGGTTGACAGCGGTTCCAGCAGTTTCTGGACCAGACGACGCCGTACTACAAGGAGCGCTGGGCCAGTACGGGAGTGCTGTTCCTGCTGTACGTAGTGCGCGTTTGGCTGATAGCAGCGTATTACATTGTGACCGTGAGTTGAGCCCGGAATGTCGCACGATCGCCATTGCTGACGTGGAAGCCCTGCATTGCACCAAAAGTACTCTCTCGGCATCTATCTTCTCAACCTGTTCCTCGCCTTCTTGACGCCCAAGTTCGACCCGGCAATGGAGGGTGATAACGAGGACGACGGCCTAGCGCTGCCCGTCAAGGCCGAGGACGACTTTAAGCCTTTCATCCGGAGACTGCCCGAGTTCAAGTTCTGGTGCGTTACTGAATTCATTTGCCAGCCTATTTTATTGCGATCGACTTCTGCGACGGACAATGCGGAGGTTGTGTGCTATCGGAAAGCGTGCTATTTTTGCCAATGGACACCCTCAGCTCAAACGAGACATAAACAGGTACTGGGCCACGCGGGGCGTTGCGACAGCTTTTCTGTGTACATTCTTTCCCATCTTTGACGTGCCCGTCTTTTGGCCAATCCTCGTGTGAGTTTGGCCCCGGTCTCCTCGCTTTAATTGAACTGATTTCGCCTCCCATCATGCGACGAACCGCTTCTCATACCTATTAATTTCGATCGAACTCGTAATCATTGGAATCTTGTACTTATCGCTTTGCCGCGAACGGAATGTTTGGCGAACGCCCTGTTCCACCACAAATCAGTATCTACTTCCTGATCCTGTTTGGTCTGACAATGAAGCAACGCATCAAGCACATGATGAAGTACAAATATCTGCCGTGGACAGTGAAGCCGGATTACACGAGTGGTGGCGGGACAAAGTCTGGATAATTTGAAGCGTTCTGTTTGAGTGGGATGACGGGTGTGGGCGCGGGGTGTTCTCCGCAGAAAAACGCGCTCGCATGACTGTTGAATAGTAATCACATTAAAAATGCTAAAGCCTTCTCTTTCTTATTTATTACCACTTGCGAGATTGTGCCCAACAATGGTGAAATTCGAAGATTTACCAACTCACAGTGCGTTACAGGCATGTTGCTGAAGTCGCATCACTTTCCTTCAGATTCTCGATTGTCGTCTATGACGGGCCATAAGTGGAGGCAAGGATAGAAAACAAGCATGGTAACTCACAAGCCCAGAAACCTCGACAATCAGTCAGAATCGTCGTGATTGTGCCCCCAACACCGCATTTTACCAGGTCCTCCAAAGTTATTTCATGATAACGCTTCCCATTTGCCATATCAAACACCTCATTCTGTAAGCGGACCCAACACGGTTATCCATTTCGCACAAAAGCACGGATGACATATTTCCATACCACAACATCTTCGACGTTCGGAGCCTCGTGCTGGAAGTGAATCATCTTGTCCACGACGCCCTTGAACAGCGTTTTCAAGACAAACTCATCCAACACGTTCTTGCTCTCAACATCCAACAGCTTAAACTGCCATGCAACACTTTCGGGTGCCGCTGGGTTCTCAAGGGCAATCACAAAGTCCACAAATCCTTTGAAATCCAGCCCTCGCGCGTCGCGTCCACGCTCTGCATACAAGCGATCCAGGTACGGCTCCGTCAGCGTACCGTTGTAGAAGGTACGCATCTCGTCGCGACTGATAAATCCGTTCCGGTCCACGTCAAGATCCAAAAAGGTCTCATAGACGCGCAAACTGACATCGGGCGCAAACCAGTTATCCCGGAGGTATTCTGGGTCGATTTCGTCGCGCAGTTCGTAGAACTGAGTCAGAATGGGACTCAACAGGATTTTCTGGATGGACAACTTTCCTGAATCAAGGGAATATTCGCGTCAATACTCTTTTCCCACTTGCAAAGAACATTAACCTCTTCGCATGGGATCCAAAAAGAAGGCAAATCGGCGGACAGCGGTCATGACGTAAAACGGGACAACCGTTTCATTCAGGCTACCAATCTTGAGCCCACCCTCTGGTTTCTGAATCATGTCCAAGACAAACATTTCCATTTCAGCATCAGTTAGGAATCCATCATTGTCGTGATCATAGGCGGCAAAGTCGAGCCGTGTTTGCATGAGGGACACTGTTGAAGCGCAGTTGAGAAGCCCGGCCAGCCACAGTTGAACAGCTAACGTTCACCTTTCCGCAACACATAATTGAAATAGGCTACGACGAGAATGGAACCATCGTCTTCCGCGCCAAAGTGGAGGAAAGTGCCCGCACTCATGAATCTGTGGAACTTTTCGGGCAGCAGGCCCTTAACCTGCTTGAAGTCGTCGTAGGTCATGCGCTGTTGAAATCGGGTTAATACATTCAGTACAGTGGGGCTCGCGGCCGTGGCCGTCCTGTACGAGAGGCACCTTCCGGGGAAACCCCTGACAGCCAAGACTCATTAACAAAACTGACCCGCTTCTCCTCGGTTCCAGAGCTCGCGTGCGCCCACAGAGTGTCCCACAGCAGATCGAGATCCTCGTTGGTCAACAACACCGACGCCTTGCGCTCCAGCGCCTTCCGTTTGGCAGCCATTACAACCTTGTTGGCTACAATAGACTCGCCCTCTCGCCGCCGCGCCTTCCCGCGCAACTGGAGAGGTGGCAGCACGTCGAATCTTGCTTTGTCAGAGCTTGACATTTTTGGAGGAGTGATCAACAGAAGGTCATTTCCACTCATCTCCTATCTTAATTCTCACATCTTTCTAGAATCTGAACTCTCCAACTAATCAAAAGGCAAAAAGCGCTCCGAAAACAGTCATACCAATGACCATAGTAACGCGACCAGTTCCAGAGTACAAGTTGGTCGCAACAGGCGCGACGCTGACACTAGCGGGAACGTAACTGGCAACGGGTGGAGATTGGACGCTGGCTGGAACGTAGCTGGCGACAGGCGAGGGAACGTAGTTAGGAGGAACTGGGACAGCGTAAATAGCCGTGGTGGGAGTGGGGAAGGGGGATGCTGACGAAGGAAGCGGAATTGTAGACGAAGGAACAACCACCGACGTTTGAAGGGTGGCGACGAAAGTCGAGGTGATAGGCAGCGTAGACACGGGCGCAAATGTGGTCATGGACGCAATGCGGCTGATCGTCGTGGTGCTTGAGCTGACAGCGGAGGAGGAACTGGCTG